>LGRX02028361.1:30518-50561 GCA_001247695.2 Cymbomonas tetramitiformis
ATATGCCGTCACAAGCATCCTGGTAGGATATATATCATGTCAGGTGCATTCAAACCCATGCAAATCACAACTTGGCTCCCAAAAACATTTTTCTAATTGTTTTTTACCACGGTTTGTTGCGACTCGCCTTTTTCACAGTCTCGCATATCTTAGGGGGGGGATTCTTCACAAAGTGGAATACTTTTTAAGGTTTGTTACACCACAATATCTTAATTAATTTATTTTCGTCATGTTCGGCGTACCCTAGATCCCCAAGCTTAACTGCTTACTTGCCGCACGGCACGAGGTACCTTATCGGGTATGGGGACGAGTCGACGCGAGCGGTTGAAGGTGACCTGTGATATCGATTATTATGACCAAAAGTATTTGTCAGCTCATTCTTTGGCAATCGTATTTGCGATAACATGCATTGCACAGATAAATATGCCTTCGTTCAATAGATCGATGGGTGGGAGTCATCACACATGTCCGCGCGCATTTTTTCGAGGCGAAATCTAAAATCTGACACTGTTTTATGATGACAAGTCTTGATGATGAAGTATGATAACTTGTGAGGTATGGGACCGACCCATGATAAAATAAGTGCTTTGAAGGGTCTATGTTAATGCCCTAATGAAACATCGACCAAATATGCAATTTTCATGTGCATAACCATGCATACAAATCGATGTACCCAAGCGATGTACCCAAGAATTTAGAACTTGAGAATTTCGTCTTTTCTGGAAAATCACCTAGGCAACCGCCCCCCAAAACCCATGTCTATGACACGAATACCGCCAATCATATGGTTCATACCCAAGATTGGTATGTTATTGACAACCTATATCGGCCATATGGACACTTGAAATGTTTCGAGCTCGCCATGGCGTGCGGAACAAAGAGTGGCTTGGGTACATCGTGATGTACCCAAGACCGGGTAGTGGACATGTACTGTCACTGTCACTGTCATACGTCATACGCGGTACTTAACTACTGAATCTCAGCAGCGAATACTGTCGCGATACCCTGGGTTGATGCGCACTCTCCTGTCGCGAGCCACCAAGGCGAAGACAAATATCACCAAAATCCAGCAAGATATGAAGTAAAGCATAATGAAGAACTACTGTAACTGAAACATGATTTGAACGTTCATTACAGCACAGCGGCGCAGTTCAGTTCAGTTCAGTTCAGTTCAGTTCAGTACTGTACAGTCGAGTGGACGCTAAACGTTCGGTTGCGATAAGATGACAATTGACATGAATGATGCCGATGCCGGGTCAGTCTTCATCTTCAGTCATAAAGTTAACGGCGGGACGGTTCAAACGATGGGGATAGCCTACTTGTCCGGAATTCTGATTGTCGATTCCTGACTGTTGATCGCCGACTTTCCTTCCGTCATCAGTGATGGCCGTCATTCAGGAGACGGATCGTCTGATCTCACTCCTCGGATCGAGGAAATGAAGGATCACGAAGTGGCTGTTCACCTCCAGCTTCGAAGTCCAAGTGTCGCAGAGTGTCGCTCTTTAGTCGGAAATTGGTGAAAATACTTCACTTTTCCTACCTGCTGACGATTGCTGCGTCTTTCTTCTCCGTTTCCTAACGCAAGTTTTCTTCTTACAATCATGAGTTTCGCAGCAATCGCTACTAGTTCTGATTTGCGGAGGGCGACCCGCGCCTCCCGCACGAGGCTCGACGAGAAATCCGTGCCCAACGTGTCGCCCGCGTTGAATGCAGCAACCTCGGCTCCGCGGCTCTCCCCTCCGCGGGAGGAGCCCGCAATTTTTCGCTCGTTGGGTCTTAATGAATCTGAAGACGGTGACGAGGTGGTCGACGCGGGGGAAAGGTGGTCGCGGGAGAATGCTGAAACGCCGGAGTCGCCGTCCGGACCGTCCTTGTTACAAGAACTGTCGTTTGGTGACCAAGCAGCTCCTGGACGCGCTGACTCTCCTCCTCCGGCGAGAAATGTGTTGCAGAGAACGTCCTTGGCGGAGGATGTTGCGGGGGGGGGCAGCCTTCCTCTCCGTCCGCAGGCGTCCCGCGATGAAGTCCACCAGGTGACGGAGGAGAGGCCGACTATCCCTGACTTGACTGTGAACGCCTTTAATGGGCTGAACTTCTTCGTGTTGCCTGGCAAGGAACTACTGTTGAACCCCTCTATCTTCAAGTCCGAGCACCTACGGAAAATCGGTGCCAAGGTCCCCGGTCTGGAGGTCACGAACAGCCAGTCCAGAGCCACTATGGTGAGGAATCTGGAAAGCTTCCGCGAGGTGCTTGAGAGGTCCCGTACGGCACCGACGGGGGATACGGCTCAACCTGTGACTCTGACCCCGCGTACTGATTTTAACGCGGGGGGGGCCGGTCCCCCCGCCAATGGGGGACGTCCCGACCGACTTGGTGTCCCGGGAATCGGGACAGCAAACACCTCCCGTTGTCCCTGTTACCGAAGGCACGGGCCCCCGGCGGCCCCCGTCCCCGTTGCACGTCCGGCCAGGAGCCGCACAGACCCCGACGTACCCGCCGGGGTTCGGCCCGCACGTGGACCCGAATGCGGAGCAAGGACTTTTCTCTGGTCTCAATCCTCCCGCAAGCCAAGTCCAAGAACCTCTTCAACCAGCCGAGGTAGCTAGCCCGAGCGCTCCTGCTTGACCTCTCCTTTTCCTTTAGAAATTTGAATTCACTTCGGTTAATTTTGCTAGGGCCTTCTTCTTCCCTGTAGCTTGAAAAAACTTAATCAGCCTGTTCAACCCGTTTTCACTAATTAGGAATTCTTCCCCTCCTTAAGAATAGTCCGGTCCCCGTCCTAGTCCCAAAGAGTAATTAGTTAGGGCCCTTGCAGTAATCTAGGAGCGCAGTACCCGCGTGTTTGTGGGCGCTTCCTAGGTGGTAAATTTATGGTTCTTGTGAACTTTTATGCTTGCTGTTTGTGGCCTGCCAATTTAAAAGTATTTGACTTGCTTTGAAAGTTTTGAATTCAAATGCTGCTTGTGTCCCGTGGGGACAACAAGAACTGATGTTATCCTCACACTGAGTGAGGCTCTTCTTGGAAGAGTATTTACCCCGTGGGGATTTTTGTTGCTTGAAATCCTCAGTCTGTGAGGTGTCTCCTCTTGGAGGGACTGTTTACCCCGTGGGGGTTGTTTATGTGGACAATTAGTTTCCAAAAAATCCGGTCGGATGTAAGCTCCTGGTTACAGGCCTTCCTGACACAAATTGGTTGATATACAGGCTCGGGAGGCCGATGAGGAAGTTGTACTCACGAGAACACTGACTGCCCCAACGGTGGGAGACGACTGTGCAATTTGCTTAGCCAGCCTGCTGGGGGAAATGCCATGTGTTTCAACTGCATGTAATTATCATTATCATGTAGCCTGCTTTGATGGCCCTGATGAGATGTATCATTTGACCAGCCTAGTCCAGCCGGCAGCAATCCATGCTGTATTCACCATGACTTATAGGAACGAGTGGTCAGATGTCCGTTGTGTAGATCCGTTCTGGTGGTGGATGAACTCCCATATGGGGAGGACAGATTCACATATCTGTGGTAGACATAGGTGTATGATTATGATGAGGGCAAGTTTGCACGAGGGTTGTAATTTCCTAATTGTGGCATGGTTTTCAAATGATTTGGCATTAATTGTTGTGATTATGATAAAAATTGTTTGCTGTGATTATGATGAAAAATAATTGCTGTAATTGATATGAAATATTGCTATTTGAAAATATGAGTTTGAAAAATATTACAAAATTTGAATTTGCTGTAAGGACTGCTGAAAATATGATTGAAAGTAATGCTGTTACCATGATGATGGAATTGCTCTAATTATGACAAAATAGTTGCTGTGATGATGGACAATAATTACTGCAATTATGATGACTATGATTGCTTTGTTTGATGTGAGGATAGATATGAAGAATTTCTGTGATCCGATCGATGAAAGATTGCATGCGTATGACAAGCTGAAGTTGAAAAATAATGATTAGGGAGGGCGATGTGATTGCCTCAGATTATGACCCCTTATGATTATTGCATTACGTGCATTATCAGAGTGGGGGCGAGAAGATGCTACTGCTGTAACACATTATTATGCATGTTTGTATCGAGACAAAGGACGATATGTGAGTGTTTCCTCAACCTCAAGTAAATGAAGATGGATGGTGGCATGAGGGAGCGAGCAGGCTCCCTTGGGATTGGCATCATCGGTGACGCCGGGATTCGACATTCAGGCATACGTGGACTCGGTACTCCAAAGATCCATGCAAGAAGAGACCAAGGGGGTCTCCAACTGGTTGAAAGCCCACCGATTGAGAAGCGAGCTATTGGAGTGGTGCCTGACCCGGGGGAAGGCGGTGCCGGAGATACCGAAGCTGATGCGGAAGGTGGCAGCTGCCTTTGGCTTGCAAGAAGCCAGTTCGAGGGAGCCGGAGACTCCTCAGTCCTTGTATTCCCTTGCCACTCTCATTGAGAGGGAGTTGGCAGGGGGTACTAGGGATGCGTCCTTGCTGGACAATCACATTGCCCTGTTTGCACACCAACAAATAAGGGCTACAGTTCCAGAGTGCGAGAAAGATGATGCGCACGAGTCAGAACTGCAGATGTTCATAAAAACTCAATCCGCAAGAAGGCCTCGTTATCAGGAGCCGCTAAGCATGTTACTGCAAAACCGGGAGCTCCTGCAGATGGTAATGCCAAATGCCCGAAATGCCAGGGGTCACATATGCTGCGGGACTGCAAGTCTCCTTATGCGTTGAACAAGGATGGATCCATCAATGTGACTTGGGTGGACAAACGAAATAAGAATGACAATAGGAATAACCAGAACCAGTTGGCTCAGCTGCCACCACCTCCTCAGAGGGAGCCTGCCTAGAAACCGTCGAAGTTGCCAGAATGCTGGGCTGTATAATATGTATATAGTGTATCAATATTTGGGAGCGGGCCAGGGTGCCTGTCTTACCGTGTAACATCAGATTCCAGGTTTAAATACCAAATTGAAATGCATTGTTGCATGTGAAATGGATTTACTTGATGAGTTGATTTTGCATTTTTTTGTGAATTTGCTCTACGTTAGATTTCGAAATTTCGATTTGGCTGATTTTGCTCTGCGTTGAATTTCAGATTTCAGTCTTCGGGATGCTGGATTTCGAATTTTGAAAATTTTGTTTTTTGCTCTACGTTAGATTTCGTATGACAGTTAAGTATCGAATGGAAATGCGTTGTTTCTTGTGGAATGAATTTACTTGGAAAATTGATTTGCATTTTTTGTGAATTTGCTCTACGTTAGATTTCGAAATTTCGATTTGGCTGATTTTGCTCTACGTTAAATTTTAGATTTCAGTCTTCGGGAGGCTGGATTTTCGAATTTTGGATTTGTTTTTTTTGCTCTACGTTAGATTTCGTGGGTCAGCTTCGGAACACTGGATTTCGGACTTTGGGATGCATATCTCAAATTGGAATGCTTCGCGAATGCAGGCAATTAATGCCAATTATCTTGCCTGCACGGACCACCTGGTGCCCGTCCGTCATAGAAGCCTCCCTTTTAACATGGGGATGCTGGACGGTTAGAGTACTGACCGCAACGGGTGGGTTACTCTACACGAGTAGCACACCGGAAGTGGCCAGGCTCGAAAATCGTCCATCCCTTTCCACAAGATTGGGGCCCGGTAGAGACCGGGGTGCGATTTTCGAGGAGCAATTCTCCTGAAAGGAAGAGTGCTCTGGTGTGGTTGTTGTCTCGAACAGGGACACGAGCCAAACTCAGCCCCACGAAAGGGATTGCTTTTCTTCGATGGTGCATGCCGCTTTAACGCGTCGCCGGATTTGAGGCAAGCCTCGTTCGGGGTAGCACTCTGCTCAGAACAAGGTCAACAGTGGACTCGGGACTACGGGCGCCTTGGATCCAAGACGAATAATCATGCAGAATTCGTGGGTGCCGTGATTGCAATCCAGAGAGCGATAGAATGGAACTTGACCACAGCAACAATTGTTGGGGACTCAGAGCTAGTGGTGTCAGCATTTTCGGGCTCCCGTAACGTTATCGCAAAAGACTTGGAGAGACTACTTATCATTGGGAAAGCTCACATGGCCTTGCGCCCGGATTGTGTTTTCAAGTTCAAGCATGTGGCACGGGACCACAATAAACTGGCTGACAGCCTGGCCAACTTCGCACTGGATTCTGGCATGCCGGCAACGACAAGTGTGAGAGACCCGCTTGCGTTTATTACCATGGCGGTTAAGGGCTTCGACAGTGCCCGGGAAGTGATGGAGAGGCAACAGTCTTTAGGGCCGCGTGAGGCCCAAGGGCAGGACACCTTGGCCCCTTCAGTAATTGATGCCCTCAGTGGTAATTTGGTCCCGGACCCCCTTTCCGCACCAGCTAGGGATCCAGGGGAGTTCCGGGTGGGAACTATCCATGAGTGTACCCAGTTCTGGGACACAGTGGTAACATCATCAGAGATGGGATTGCTGGTCAAAGAATGGGCAAAGAATGGAGTCTCCATCTCGGATTTCTTCCAACATTTTTCAGGCACTTACGAAGGGGCTCGTTTCGACTCAAAAACACCCCCGAGGATGCAATTCAAGAATCATGCGATATCGGATCATTTGATCCCCTGGATCTCTGGTAAGATACAGGACGAGCTCAAATGGGGAGCGATAAGAGTCTGGGGAAAAGAAGGGGAGTGCTCTCCCCCGCATCTAGTTATGCCGGTAGGGGTGGAGCCAGCCAAACCAAGAAAGACCAATGATGCAAGATTCCTTAACCTTTGGTGTAAGGATATTCCGTTTACTTACGAGTCGGTGACAATGCTTCCACAAATCTTGGAGGTGGGGGATCCGGCATTTATTATGGACCAAGCGAACGGATTCTTCCATGTGAGGCTTACAGAGGAATCGCAACAGTACATGGGTTTCCTGTGGGAGGGCGTATATTACGTCTATACAGTTCTCAATTTTGGATGGAAACTAGCGCCGGTCATTTATAGCGCCTTTGCGGGATTCATCCGGCGGCTGGGGATACCATATGTATACTACATCGATGATAATGCCGGTGGACCGGCCCCGGTGGGAGCTTCGACTCTTACGAAACAGGAAAGAGCCGCAATCTCGGTGTTCGGTGTCTCGCCATGCATGCCGGCGGCGGGATATTTTATTCACCTGGAAAAGACGGAGTTCATTCCGTCCATGACCATCACCTGGCTAGGCATTGGCGTTGACCTTGCGAAGCAGGAGTTCTTCATCCCGCAGAGAAAATGGGAGAAGTTCTTGAGCCTGGCAACGGACCTGCGAGCTTCGTCAAAAATTTCGGCCAGAGACCTGGAGAGGGTGGCAGGAAAGTTGGTTTCAATGTCAATTGCAGCCCCAGGTATCCTTATAGCATGCAGGAAGTTGTATGCCTTTCTGGCTAAAAGGCACGAATTCTGCAGAAAAAGTTTTTTCTTGAACAATAAGCAGATGAGACATTTCAAACTCTACTTGAGTCAACTCTTCCAGCCGTCGTTGATTAAGGTGTCCGCATTCAGAAAGCAGGCCCACTGCTCGATTCTTGTGGATACAAACGACGATTGTACAAAAGTCACGGGATCAGTCGGAGCAGGGGAATTCCAAGATGAAATTTCGTGCTATCGTGATTTGAGAACCTGCTCGTCGGTGGATCAATCATTTTTGATTTCATAAGCCTTGTTCGAAATCCCAGTAAAACGGGTCCCGCAACGCTGGGACATAATCTTGGATAAAAATTTCTGGGATTCATCAAGAGTCCTCTCGTCTAACCTGGGCACAAAAGCATGCAAAGACCTGGCAGAAAGGCTCTATAGATTTGTCGCGGATAACAACTTGGAGCTGAAGGTGGTTTCCTTTTCAAGGGGACCTGATGGAGCTATTGTAGTCCCGGATGAAGAGTCTCATTATTCACGAATGCCACGGTTCTCTCCTCTGTTGAACATGATGTTTGGACGGCACAACATCGACTGCTTCGCAACGACGGCTAATGTTCGGGGATGCCCCAAAATGCGATTTTGCTCAAGGCTGCCAGAGAAAGAAGCTTGTGGCACCAATGTCTTTGCCTATCCACTAGCGGGACTAAACTGTTATGCTAATCCGCCTTTTGCATTAATGCGACCGTTCCTGATGTATCTAAGAGAACAGAAAGCGTCAGCCTCTGTGGTTGCTCCACAGTGGGATGGTTTCTCTCCAGATGGGTTCTGGTGGACTGCGTACAATAAACTGTGCAAACAGAAGTTCAGAATCGCTGAAGCAGGAGAAGTCTGTTTCCAACAACTTAGAAATGGACGATGGTTAGAGGCAGGCCCACTCCCGTGGGCGGTCTGGATTTTTAGATTCGATTTCTCTTAAGAATACTTCGAATTTCAAAAACAAAAAATTATGTGATATATTAATAACCTTCCATAGTAATCCGTTTGTCTTGGATAATATATTGTTGTGAACACCGGTAACTTTTGGGGAAGGGGAACAATTTGAGGTTGACAGGGTGGTGGCAAGAGCCTGTTGAGAAAAGCCCCTGACTGGGCCGCCATACAGCTAAGAACGAAGGAGCTTCAGGAAGCAAGGGCCCGGGATGTGTACCAATCGGCCAAACTCCGGAATTTGCGGGCCCTAGGGGAATTCCTGGCTTGCATAACCCCACCAGAATCATTGGATTCGTGTACAGCACAACACATCTTATGGTATCTTATTTACTTGGAACAGTTCGGTAAGACTAGCGTGCATTCGGCCACGTGTCCTCAACTGGGAGGGTGTAATTGCCCAGTCAGACAAGCCGCAAGTTCGGTCAATTCCCTTATCGGCAGACTTTCTAGTGCCTTCCAGGATTTCGGAAGGTGTGGGTCGGACAACCCGTGCACGGGTAGAGTGGTTAAGGTCTACGAAACAATGACCAGGAACGAACAATTGCAAGCAAGAATCACCCCAAATCCGGCAACACCACTATTCAGTTGCACGATCGACAAGCTAGTGATTCACATGAACGCAGAGGCAGCTGGTTTTGCCTCGACACAAGATTGGATACTTTTGTTCATCACTCTTAGATGTAAGGCGATGATCCTGATGGACCTATACGCTCCGAAGAGACCGGCGGAGCTGGGCGCCACAAGGGTGGAAGGAATCATAAGATTCCCTGATAACTCTGGTTTTCTCTTCAACTACCAGTGGGGGAAGACACTCCGTTCGGGCGATGAACACGTTTTCGGAATCAAAAGGCTCCCCGATAAATCTAAATGCCCCATCTCAGCGTTGGAAGACTACCTCCTAGTGATGAAAATTTTGGGTCTGAACCTTGCACAAGGATTCCTGTTCAGGCCGGTCAGGTCTGGCAAAGTGGAGAATAGTCCAATTTCCAGGAAACAGATGAATTCAGACCTCAAATGCTGGTTGCAAAAAGCAAGGCTGTTCAATGGGGAAACATTCTTCAACATTCGGACGGCAGGAGCGATTGAACTTTTCCTTGAAGGAGCCGACCTGCAACAGGTTATGGGACATGCATATTGGAAAACAGAGAGGATTGCTAGACATTATATGAAAGTGTGGCAAGTCTTGGGAATGTCATCCTCAAGGAAGATAGAGAAAGTCTCGACGAAGGAATGCATGGAGCTGAATGCGGCACAATCATTCGTGCGGGTATTTGTATGAGTAATTTGATTATTAAAATTCTGTTGGCTCGAGTTTGAGAGTTGGGGTGGAAAGGCGTCAAGAGGCGGGGGTTGTGAGTGTTGGCGGAGAGGCGACGCTGGAGTGGTGCCTTGTTGCTTCGCCTTACTTTCCGCTCTTTTTCTCGCCATTCCTACCCAACGGGAGCGGATCGGACAAGGTGACTGGGCGGTCATCCGATTTACGGGGAATCCGCAGGATCAACAGTATCACTGTTGATCGCCGACTTTCCTTCCGTCATCAGTGATGACCGTCATTCAGGAGACGGATCGTCTGATCTCACTCCCCGGATCGAGGAAATGAAGGATCACGAAGTGGCTGTTCACCTCCACCTTCGAAGTCCAAGTGTCGCAGAGTGTCGCTCTTTAGTCGGAAATTGGTGAAAATACTTCACTTTTCCTACCTGCCGACGATTGCCGCGTCTTTCTTCTTCGTTTCCTAATGCAATTTTTCTTCCCTGCCCGCCCACCCTTAAAAATGGGTTCTCCAACTCAGGCTCCGATCTGACGCTGGAGTGCTGCCTTGCTGCTTCGCCTTACTTTCCGCTCTTTTTCTCGCCATTCCTACCCAACGGGAGCGGATCGGACAAGGTGACTGGGCGGTCATCCGATTTACGGGGAATCCGCAGGATCAACAGTATCACGATCGAACGGAGATGAATGTGGGGATAGGGGGATAGGTATTCCCCCGTGTGGTAGCACCGCTTCCACTTCCCTCGCCATAAAGACTCCAGCACACGAGGCGGGGTAATGCCAGTATTATATCTATGATATTTATCGACGCTTTTTCATTATTGTTGATTTTGCGAAATAAGCGGTGTCTAACGTGAGCGTGGATGAGCGCCTTCGCTGCCGCAGTGGTTGAGGTTGGAGTCAGCGCGATCCCCTTCGCCGCAGTCGTCACCTGAAAGCTACTGTCAAATATTGTTTCAGCGCGGTCGTCTATATTTTTCGCACCGTGTAAGTTCACAGGATTCAAAGCAGTTTTCGCTGATCGCCTTTCGAGACCACCATGCGCGGCCTGGAATTCCGTCCTGGCTCAGGACACCCCTGGACACGCATCCAGGTGCTTGGCATGTCTGTCTTTTCGTTTTACTTGGGTAGCTTTAAACATTTTTCGAGCAGTACCCCAGCTTCCATGCCCACGGCTCTGCCCTCGAGAGAAGGCCATCGATCTGACACCGCCCGCTGGTGCGCCCGATATGACTGGGTGCCCCCTGCTGCTTGCTCAGCGGCTCCCCACCGGCCGCGCGAGATAGGGTCCGCCGATCGCAGGGACAAAGGCTTTCACAGTGAGTATGGACAGGATGAGTGGACATTCCACAATTTCTTCTCCAACTTTTCGGAGCCAGAAGGTTTCTTTGTTGAGTTTGGTGCTCGTGATGGCATTGATCATTCGAACTCGTATTTTTTTGAGACGCGACTAGGCTGGCGGGGTATTCTTGTCGAGCCAGTTTACAGTGAATACGTGAAGCTTTTTACACATAGACCGAAAAGCAAAGCCTTTCACGGTGCTCTTTGTGATGGCGAAAGGATGGAAACGTTTATACGCCTTGATGGTGAGCTTATGGGTTGGAGCGGCTTTAAGAGCGATCTACAAATAAAAGGGCATTGGGACCATATTAATTCAACCGTTGCGTCAGGGAGAGCCAGCCTGACAGAAGTTCCAGTACAATGCTACAATCTTAACTCTGAATTGAGAAAGTTGGGGAAGTCGCGAGTTCACTTATTGAGTGCAGACTGCGAAGGATGTGAAATTAGCGTTCTTCGGCATCTGAACTGGGATGAAATATTCATTGATGTGGTTTTAAGAGAGCGTCACAATAACCCGGAGCTGGAAAGTCGGGAGGCAAGTTTCATGTACGCCAAAGGATTCCAGCTCGTTGAATGGGACACCTCAGACATGGTTTTTGTCAACAAGCAAAGCCCACATTTCCCAAAGGACCTACGTTCCCTGTCTTGAAGCGTAGATGACGTATGCATCCCGTCCTGAAAGGGGGTGTATCCCCTAAATTTTCGAGGAGGTCGGCCCGCGTTGACCTACTATGTGCTCGGTCTCACATGGCACCCACGGGGGGGTCGAAATGACCATCTAGGGTATTTGGGTATTATACGCAGCATTCTCCAATGTATGTTATGTATACTAATATCAATATTACCTATATCGATGTTGCCGAAAACGATGGTGCCATCCATTTTGGCTGATTCGAATGCATTTGGTGTGCACCACACGCAAAATTCGGGGGGGTGTAGGAGTTGAAACATAGGGTTTGAGCGTGTTGGCACCCTGAACGTGTGAGGTGCATGCTGATCGATTATATATGAGTGCCAACGTTATTATATATGTATATTAAGAAGCTCTAGGTATGCCAATAAGTCCAAGGAGTGTTGAATCTCAAATTGGACCACCGGTTATGTGATTCGCGAATATACGATAAAGCGCGAATATATTGCTAGTGATGATAACAATATGGATAAAGCAACCTATTCAAGCCTACTTTTGCAGCAAGTGTGCATGCATATAACGCAACTAGTAACTATGCCTTTTGTGCCCTTAAACATGAGGCAGCTTGCTACGACCGGGGATCGACGATCCCAAACATTTTCAGCCTTACAGTGAACAGCAGTTGATGCAACGGATGCTCGGACCCTTACTTTGCACTAGAAAACGCCTCCCTCGCACACAGAGGGAGTGTCATTCTAAATATATTAGTTATGCACGTTACTATTTATCTATCTACTAAGTGCTTTAACAAAGCATCTACTGCGCGGTTGCCCACGGAGCCGACGGCTCCGGCACCACCTACGGTTACCGTCGGTTCCGGCACCCCCTGGAACTGTTGGGATTTCAACCCAAGCTGAGCGGGGTGAGCCCCACTACTCAGACTACAATCCCGAAACGTATCGCATCGACTGTGCACACCTCCCGAGCTCGTCGATCCCTGACTGCGTGGTGATTCCACCAGCACGCAGTCAGGGTTCTACCTAGTTTCCCTATCAAAAGTGCAACAAACAGGAAGGCGTATTCCCGCCTATTATGGAGTTGCAGCGGGTCACAATTCCTTCCGCAAGAGGGGAACACTTCGCTCTTCACCTGCGGCACTTGCATCCCCGCTCCCCCCCCCACGGGACTGCTGGGAATTCAACCCAAGCTGAGCGAGGTTCGCCCCAACACTCATACTGCAGCCCCAAAAATACCTCCTCATATGAAAACAAAATTCAGCACGCGCATCATACAAGCAGGCTGGAGCATGCGAAGCAAAGTCGACGGTAGGTGACTCGCAGTCTGCAGTAAGCTGGCTGCACGCTAAGCGTGGATTTCCCAGCGCCGGGAATTTTCGTTTCCTGCCTACGAAAAAAGACAAGGTAACAAATCGCAAACATAGCACTGAACGTCAGCTAGTCTAGGACCGCAAAAAAAATTGTTTCCACGTAGGTTCTTGGAGTTTTTTTTTCATCTTTGCAGGCGAGTCTGCAGACATCAAACCATACGAAAGTTAGAGGGGGGGGAGCAAGGGGGATTAAGCCCGAGGACACGAAGGTCCAACCAGAGAATTACACTCTGGACGCGCTGCTGGACTTCGGGTTTAGGCTTAGTTATTATGGGCTCTGACTAGCCCCTAGCCTGACCCTGCTTCCGTATCGTGTCCGTGACATCCTAGCACTGTAATGTACAGTAGTACAGTACAGTAGTACAGTCTTGCTTTACTGTCTGGGTTTCCGAGAGCATAAAGCCTCGGCCAGACACTGTTTATGTGATTATCAGTTTGATGCTCAGCGAGCTTAGCCGGACAGCGTATCTGTCTTCCTCGCAGGTTATGGCCCGCACCGGCTTTCCGGTGGTTCTGATGATGGCGCAGCGCCTTGCTGTTGCCATGTTCGGCTAAGTAGGACGTAGGAGGGGCTGAGCGCCCACTTGGGCGGTGGTGTGTTATTCCCGCAGTATGGCCTTTTAGCTTGGCAGTGATGGCGGCACGCGTTGTGCTCGCCTTCGCTGCGCAGGAGATCAGCAGTTGGTGACGGATTATTTTTTACAGCAGTATCGTCGCAAGGAGGGTTAATTTGTTTCGTGCGCCACTGGCTCTGGCGAGGTCGTTCCATGCGAGACTTGTTTTGGCCGCTCTCATTCCGCTCACGACCTGTGATCTTCGTTCTGCAGTTCTTATTCTGCTGAGACTTCTACAAGTTGTCTGGCCGCTGTGGGAGATCTTGTGCCACCACCCTCGCTTGCTCAGCTCTTCCGTTGTCTTTACATCATGGTTACCACAGCGAATAGAATGACGCGGTCTCGCGTCCGTAGATTAGAGACAATTTTCGATGATGTGGGTGCGCAGCACTCTGCGACACGCCCACACACCGCAGCTGCCAACTCCGACCACCGCAGCTGCGAGGGAAATTCTTGAGAAATGCCAACAGCTGGCTCGGGAGAATTTCGACAGAAAAGTTGCGAAGGTCGTTGCTACCAAAATACTTGGGGACAAATCAGAGCGCTTCGCTGGTACAGAGACAGACGCAGTGGACATTTTTTCACAGCTTATGCATGAGCTTCGCGCACAGTTTCTACTCCAGTCACAGGCATTTGCTCCCCTGTTTGACTTGGCCAACATGACTGTCGAGGCTAGGCATGAGGCCAATGAATTGCTGCTTTCGGCTCTGACTTTTCTGGCTCGACCTGGCTCGCCTGCTCGTGACTGGCTTGAGGCCTCTGGGTCTGACGTTCCTGGAGATGGCAAGCGTGCTGCCCTTGAGGTGGTACGCATGCTCCAGGAACGCTCAGAGCCCTTTGACTCTTTTGAGTCGCTGCTGGCGGTTCGCATCCCCAGCAGCGGAGATCCTGACCGTGGCATCCGTGAGTTCAATGGCCTGTTGCGGGACGTTCAGCGTTCCCACAACTTGCCAGAGGACGCGGTGAAGCGGCAGTTTCTCAAGGCTCTCGGCAATTCGGCTTTGTACCGTGATTTAGCTAACTCTCTGGCTCGGGCTTACCAGCGGCAGGGCGTGTCTCTCTTGACTATTCAGGCTCGTGTGCGGGAGCAGTTCCGCCACGGCCTGAAAGTCTCTGACACCCGTGTTTCTGCTCTGTCATTCGGCGATGGCGCGTCTGACCTAGCTGCGGCGTTGTCCAGTCTGCAGAAGCAGCTGGAGCGCATGCAGCAGGACATTCGTGACCTAAAGCGGCAGAAGCGGGAAGGGGCACCGCCTGCGGGCAAGCACCTTACCCGCTCTGCTGCTAAGCATCATCGTGCTGGTGTTAAGCCACTTGGCACCGCTCCTCCTGTCTCATTTGACAAGAAGAGTGGTGCCTTCGTGCCCCACTGCAGAAATGCGGAGTGTGCACAAAGTGGTTTGAAGCACTGGCATGCTGAATGCCCCAACGGCGGTCCTCACTCTGCCCACTATTGTGGTGCGGTTGAGGACTATGAGACTGACTGCCTGGCTGTTCGTTTCCAGCGGTTCTATGACGCTGGGGATGAGCATGCCTTCGAGTCGCTCTGCACGATGGAGGGTCGCCCAGAGGTGTGCGAGCTGTCGGCATATTCTTTTGTGACGGCTGAGCCCACATCTCTGCGGCACTTTCAGGATGCGGCGGCTTCCGCTCAGGATGCGGCAGCTGACGAGGACGGCATGGCTCAGTTTGGTCTGGCCACATTCCACTCGGGTGCACAGGGCTCGATTCCGCCACCGCCTGCGGTTCGGCATCCCTCTGCACTCGTGGCTGGTGGTGTGCCTGCGGCTCATGACCCGCCAGTGGCTATCCCTGGCTCTCTCGGCTTGCCTGGCTCTGTCCCGTCACTCCAGCTTGGCGACTCTGCACCGGCTCCGCTGTTTGCTGGCATGAGGATTGAGACTTCTGACATTGGCTCTGAAGTCTCTGACAATGACCAAGGCTCTGACAATGACTCTGACGGCGGGCAGCAAGTGGCTTTTGGCTCCTTCGGCACTCTTGAGCATGACTCTGACGGGGAAGCATTGCCAGCCGGCCGGTGGCAGTCTGACTCCGGTGTACCGTCCGCGGACTCCGCCGAGCTTTCTCCGATGTGCATTAATGACCTCTGTGCTTTGTTGCTCCTTGCTGGCCAGCTCTACGGCATCTCTGGTTACCGTGGGCGGTGGTGACAGGGGCCTGGTTGAGCCCGGAGCCACCGTCCGTCGGTCTACTGGAGATCTCTTTACTTCAGATTCGCCGCTTGGTTCTCTGGACATCCGTGATTGGCCGCCAGATGATGGAGTTCTTCTGTCTTCTTTCTCAATGCTCACACCGCCGTGGGATTCTGCTTATTTTTATTCTTCGGTGGTGTTGGAAGGCTTACATTCTTCTGTCACTTTACTTTCTGCTACGGATCCACCTTGCCCGCTTGGGTCTGGTGGTGCTCAATCTACGGCAGACAACTTGCAATTCACTTCGGGAATCTTCTGTGCTTGTATCCCAACCGCTGAACTCAGCTCTGCTGACCAGCTTCAAAGTGGCTGAGTTTCTTATCAATTATCCTGGCAGCTTGATTAGCTTTAGCCCAGTAGTGGGATGACCGGGTCAAGACCCCGGCACCCAGCTAGAAGTGATCGGTTTCCACCGAAGTGAATGTTAGGTGTTTGTTTATTATCTCGTGGCTGTATTATGCTGTGCCTGCTTTGCTAGGTAGTCACTCCCACGGGTGGTGTGTTGGACTTCGGGTTTAGGCTTAGTTATTGTGGGCTCTGACTAGCCCCTAGCCTGACCCTGCTTCCGTATCGTGTCCGTGACATCCTAGCACTGTACTGTACAGTAGTACAGTACAGTAGTACAGTCTTGTTTCACTGTCTGGGTTTCCGAGAGCATAAAGCCTCGGCCAGACACTGTTTATGTGATTATCAGTTTGATTCTCAGCGAGCTTAGCCGGACAGCGGATCTGTCTTTCTCGCACGCGCTGCTCCCATAGCACAAGGTTGAAAAAGTCTTTCTATCGGGTCGAAAAAGCTTTTGGTAAAGTTTGGCAACCTACGATGCAGCTTAGAGTACAACGCAACACATTTACCCTAGCAGGTGCGAATCCAATGCTTGCTGGGCTTCCCGTGTTTCGCCAGGAAAAGGGATAAAGTACTCTTCACTGACAGGCCACGCGTGACGATTGCCTCTCGAAGCATGATCTTTGGAATGCTCGCACTTTCGTTGCCAAGGAGACCTGGATGCTGGATGAGGATCCTCTTGTTTCGATTGAGAAATGGGTAGCTCTAAACAGTGATTGCGTTCTCTATTACCAACGCCAAGAGGTTCTGCGGTGCACTGCGACCGGTTGTCGAAGTGCAGCGACACAGGGTCCCGTTGGAGGTACAGTGCATTACACAATTTCACATATGACCTACCAAACCGCAACGGTTGTACATCGTCTTTGTTAGTTATAAGCGCATGATTGGCAACACCACTTCGTTATCTGCGTCCTACTAGGTTCGACTAAGTCACTTTTATTCCCCTGTACAGGGGTACCTGCGGATTGCAAGTTCTGCGACAAGCACAAAACCTTCACGAGCATATGCCTCTCGACTGAACAAGTTGTCACTGTTCCATTCGCTTTGGGTATTATGACGGCTGCACAGTTGAGTGAGTTGGTAAAGAACCCGCAAACCACTCTCATGGACACCACGTTCGGTGTTAACCGGTATGGGTTTGAACTAGCGACGATGAGCTTGATCAACGAGTTTGGCAATGGCTTTCCTTTTGCCCATGCTATCTTGCAGCACACGAACGCCACTGAATTGTCAAAGTTTCTCCGTGCCGTCCAATCCAGAGCCGTTTCCCGTCTTGGTCGGCCATGGCGACCTACCTTCATAATTGACATGGACGTCGCGGAGGTCAATGCAATCAAAGCAGTGTTTGGTGAAGACTATGCAAAATCATGGATAATTTACTGTACCTGGCACGTCACTCGCGCCTGGGTGAAGAATGCTTGGGAGAAAATGCCGTCGAATTCCACTCAACGCTTCGATCGATCGAATTGTCTTACCGAGCTCTTGGATGTGTCACTGAGAAGGGTGAGCGAGCTGTACCATCGCAAAAGCTTACAGCGTGGGTATCCAAATGGACCCATGTCTTCCCCGTTTATGTGAAGTATATTGACGATAACTACCGCCCTACCATTCATCGATGGGCTCATGCCTTGATGGACTTCGCGCATGCCGATCAATACACCAACAACTTGCTCGAACGCTGGCACCGTACTTTGAAGGAGTACTGTCACTGGAAATCTAATAGTCGTCTGGATTGGCTCTTTAATCAACTGTTGATCCTCTGTGACAACATGTGGACAAGGGTGGTATGTCAGAGGCAAGGAGCTTTTGGTAATGCAAAGCACGCTAAAAAGCTTGAGGTGTGTCCTTCGTAGCAATATCGTGTTCTTATCATTTATGTACCTCCGCTACAGTAGCGTGTATACTCACATGGTTCACTCGTTCCCGCTCTCACAGTTTACCATTATCAAAGCTGCTGAGCTGGCTGGTACGGTGTACGAGACGGACAGCACACAAGATCCCGTCCTGTACACCTTTCCCTCAGAAAAGCAGGCGACTAAGGAGACGGACGTGTCAACAACGCCAGCCGTCGAGGAGGATGGGCCGCCTGTCTCGGAGGTCTTGGGCACCATTCCGTCATCCAGCAAGGGGGGGCGCAAGAAGAAGCAACCACCGACCCCAGCTCCGGTATGCGAGGTGTCCATTAATCGGGCGACTACGGAGACGAACGTGTCACCAACGCAAGCCGTCGTGGAGGATGGGCCGCCTGTCTCGGAGGTCTTGGACACCATTCCGTCATCGAGCAAGGGGTGCCGCAGAAAGAAGAAGCCACCGACCCCAGCTCCGGCATGCGAGGTGTCCTTGTTCTTGAAACAGGTTGTTACTTTGATTCTTCGTTACTTCGGTAATGTTATCTGAAACGCATACTAAAGTGGCACCATTTTCTTGTGCAGGTGGCCCAGCCGTTGCACCTGGGTTTGGGAACATGCTACATTGCCAGGTAAGGCCGGATGTGTAAGCATATTTTCAAGGTGGCTATTGACAAAAAACTGTCTAGTATGAAGGGCACCAGCCCTATTTTTTCCCCGCCGCCTCCAGCGGCAATGGCCGGCTCCTCACCAACCCAATCAGAACCCACTCTGCCCATTGGGTTGCTACGGGCTCTACACCTGGAGATCGAAAGCCTTGAGCGAGTGGCCTTGCTCCAACCTCTGGGTGCGGCAGATCGTAAGCGTCAAGATCTCTTACTCGCGACCTTGAAGACACTTCAAAGCGCTCCAGTGGACCCCCCGGAGGTGGCAGAGGAGGCACCCGGTGAGCCTGCATCATTGGAGGAGGCGCCCGGCGAGGCTATCGAGCCACTGGTGGAAGGCGGTGGGGCTTCGAATGCCCCCGATGTGGCAGAGGAGGCATCCGGTGACCCGGTGGCACTGGCGGGGGCGCCTGGTGACGCCGACGACCCACTGGTGGAAGTTGGCGAGGCTTCGGATGACCCTGAGGTTGACGAGGAGGCATCCGTCTACCCTCAAGGCCTGGCGGTGGAAACCCCTGATGCAGCGTTGGGTGTGCCGGGTGAGGCTGCCGTTTCCCCATCTCGGCAAGCGGAGCAACCCCCTGAGGTCACTGCGGAGAAGTTGTCGGGTGTGGTGCCAGCCTCAGATGCAGTTGCTCGGTTTCATGCAGCCATTGCAGACTACAGCCCATCGTCCAAGGCAACTTCACTACGTTTTTTCGAACATCGTGTTAGCATGGCCGCCAACCAAGCCTTGCACCATGTCGATGTCCTTAAGCGTATCAACTTCGGAGGTGGTGCTGCTGCTGCTGATGGAACGGCCTTGGTGAGTAAGGGTGATGGAGGTAGAGGCAAGAAAGCAAATAAAAGGAAAATGGACAAGGTTGACTCCACTAAACTTCAGAAGAATAACAGAAAGCGCAAGACACTGAAGACAACTGGAAGATATAAAACCGTCGCGGAACTGAAAGACCAAGAACTGGCCGAGGCGGCCTCGAGCCAGAAACCGGAAGAGTCGCGCGTGGAAGACAATGTTCATGTCGTCAATCAACTCAGGGGGGAGCGGCAGGTGAAGAACACCAAAACAGGTGGGGTGGTTGCGTCCTACTACACGCAATATCAGACTGGCGTCTGTGAATGGGCGACCACCGATGAGCTGCTGGCATACAATACGTGCGTACACTTTCTTCCTCGTTCCTCGATAGGGTTGTATGCCCCATCCCCCGCTTTCATCCCCCGCTCGCTTGGGGCATGCAAAGGGCTATATGCCCCATCCCCCGCTTGCATTGTTATCAGGCGCACTCCTGATAACTTAAACATATTTCTTGTCCTTATTTTCTTTCTTTCTTTATTTTCTTTCTTTTTATCTTATTTGTTGTCTTTCGTTGTGTGACATTAACTTGCATGCCCCA
>LGRX02028362.1:0-30843 GCA_001247695.2 Cymbomonas tetramitiformis
GCACAGGGCCTGACGGCGGACCATCTACACGAGTCAGACGCTGTCGCCAGCGTAACCCCTCCAGTGCCTCAGACCGCCGCTGAGACCGCTCCCGCCGAACCTCCCACTCAGGGCCGGCCAAATCCCCATAACATGATGGTGGCCCGCCGGCGGCAGTCGATGGAGACGGTGGTACACGGCGGTGGCAATCCCGACTCAGAGCCCAGAGACTCCAGTCCAAGCGACTCGCCACCAGGCCCCCCTAGTGATCCACCTCAGGATCCCCCTGACGATCCCGCACCAGAGCCCTCCTACCCTCAGTACCCAGAGGTCAGAGCCCTCTTCGTCACCCATGATGGTGGGTCATTGTGGGTGCATCAGTCAGCTGGGGTGCGAGGCGCGGCAACCGTCTCCCTACCACGGGACGAACGCCGCCGGGCTGGGGTGCAGGGCGACGCCATCTTGTTCAGGATCATGCACCTGCTGGGAGCGCCGCTGACTGCATATGCGCGCATGGGGGGCCGGCTACACCATGCACCCCTACCCCTTACCAACCCTCGTGTGGAGACCGGGGTCCTCATGGTCGACCGCGAGGTCATGGATATGGCAATGGGGGACCCAGCCGCGGCCAATGTGCGGTCTACCAGCATGGGGCAGCCAGTGTGGGAGTGGATCCCTGCTACTGCGCGGGAGTCGGAGATGCAGAACTTCGATCAGGACGGGCTCGCCGCGTGGTCGGAGGTCAGCAACTCCGATTGGTACCGGAGCATGAGCGTGGTGGCCGCACAACCATCCACACCCCTGCCCTTCCATACACCTCTTCCACTCCCCGCACCACCATCAGCCCCTACATTACCGCCCACTCCGACCGCAGTCCCCACAAATCCCGCGCCTGCGCCTCCGCCCGCGCATGCCCCGGGACCACCACCCCCTGCCCGTTTTCCCCATTCCGCCGCCGCAAACCCCGTTCACCCTGCCGCTGCCGTGAACCCCGTTCACTCTGCCGCCGCTGCAAACCCCGTGCTCTCTCCCAGCGCCACCCCCTTTGTTCCAGGCGTCGTCCGCCTGCCGCAGGGCACTAACCTGCGAGCATCTCCAGACGAGGTCCGCCTGGAGCACAAGACCAAAGAGATGGTGCTAAAGCTGGTCAAGAGCGTCACCAGGTTCCCCCGCTCCGCGTCCGACACAAAATCGGCCGACAAGGAGGGCCTCCTGACGCAGCTGGAGCACTACTCCCACATGGTGCGGAAGGTATTCCAGGAGGCCATCGTGATCGAAGCACTGACCACTCCCAGTTGTACGCCATCAGTATCAGAGTACCAGGCGAGTGTGTCAAGCCTTCTTTGGAGCTTCAAGGAGTACACTCTTCAAGACCAGCAGAGGAAGTTCTTGGAGCGCGCGGCGGGGACCTTTGGGTCCGAGCAAGCCTGGCACCAACGCTACGGGGACCTGGATGTGTTCTTCAGCGATCTAGCGGTGTGCTCTCTGACGCAGGCCTACCTGGAGAACGCACACGGCGAAGCCATTGCCCTGAAGCAGGCGGTGAGCGAGACCGCGGCGGAGTATTTCTCGCGACTGGAGACCCGCATGGCCTCCGTCAACTTCTTGGCCGGCAGAGTCCCAAATTGCGTGGAGATGACCAACTTGTCGATGCTCTCCACGTACCGGCGGGGGCTGAAATATGCACCCAAGGTGATGCGGCGCCTGAGAGCCATCCACTTGGATGTCTCCAAACCAGAAGAGTGGGAGAGGAAGGCCGTCGCTGACGACATCCCAGGCACCCACAACGCCTTGTTGAAGATTCGGGAAGTTGCCGAGGAGGTGGAGAGCGACATTGACACGGAGGCGGCTCAGAGACGCTCTCAAGACCGTCCTCCCCGTGCCGTTTCCTTCGCTAACCCACCACCTCGCACCCCCATCTACAGGCGTACCCCCTCTTCGAACCGCCCAGCTCTTGCCATGCTGGAGAACGGGCCTGCCACCACCGTCGCCGCGGCAGTGACTCCTTTGCCACCACCACCGGGCCTCTCCCGCCCTGATGCTCCGAAAGTCCGCCGGTGCTTCGCCTGTGGCTCTGCGGAGCACATCGTCCGTAACTGTACGGACGAGGCTAAGCTCAAGGAGTGGAGGGCCAATGCACCCGCTCGACTGGCGAACTCCCCTGGGTATGTAGCCGCCGTCGTTTGGGCCATCGAGCAGCAGGAGGACATCTCCTCGGTGGATGGCGTCCCAGAAGAGTTCTCCGAGGAGGTCCTGGCTCTCGCTACCTGTGAGGACGAGCAGAGCTATCAGACCCTGGCGGCCCTTGCGGGCATCGAGCTTGTGGAGGGTGACGGCCTTCCCCTGGTGGAGAGCGATGAATGACTGGCCGGCGGCCAGCCCCAGACCCTGCCCTTCGGGGAAGTGAGGTCTTGCCCTGATGATCAGACCCTCTCCGCCCTGGAGAAGCGGTCAGAACCAGTGGAACCCCGACGCGCCCGAGGACGCAGAGATCCTTGGGGCCAACGTCCCCACCCCAAGAGTGTGGCCTTCACCTCTGGGACCCGCTTGCGACGCACCTACCGCTCAGCTGGTGCCCCATCGCCGCCGAGGGATGACTTGTCCAGCCACCCTCTCGCAGGAAGCACCCCCTTCGATGAGCCGTCGCTACCTCTTGATGACGGCCCCGCTTATACACAAGCGAGGATCGAGGGTCGGAGGGGACGGCGAGTTCCCCGGCACAGACCCCCCATTATGGGCAACAACCGCGGAGAGTCCCGCGACCTTCGCTCCCGACCGCATGTTGTCCTACCGCTGCCCATCTATCAGTCCAACCTCGCAGACCCACGGAAAAGGCTAACTGCGTGGCACTGGAAGAGAGATCTGTACTCCCTCCCCCTCGAAGTCGCCATGCAGAAGGTCCGCAGAGCTCTGCGCAAGTCCCCAGAGGCTGCCAAGGACCTGGTGGATAAAATGTCGGAGCGCGTCCGCAGCCGTATACACTCTGGGAGTCGATCGCCAAAGGAGCGCGTGAACCGCGCCAACCAGCTGGCAGAGAGGATACGCATTGCCCGCGAACCTCAAGATCGCAAGGAAGGCCATCAGCGCATAGCATTGTGGCACCTCCTTTCACACGACGGTCGCCAGCAAGTCCCCGAATCCTCTAACACCAGCTCCCACGACCTCTACGCGGCTTGGAGAGAGCTGTCGCCTGCCGAGCAGCAAAAGGCAATCGCCACTTCGAGTCCAGACTCTTCCCCAGGTAGCAGGCTGTGGGAAAAGGAGGGCGCACGAAGAGCAGCAGCGAGGTCTTCGACATCCCTCTGCACCCTGGACACTGAAGTGGGCACGATACCCGGGACAGCGGGAGATGTGGGTTTACCTGGTGCCTGGTGTAGTCTGCACGCGGTACACCAGTACAAGATGAGGAAGCTGGGTCCCAGCCCCTTGGGAGCATCCCCTCCATCATCCTCACTGGCCGAGCCCACAGCAGAGACCACATCTTCGCACCATGATAACGCGCCGGCCACTCCGGGAGGAAACCCCGAAGGTTCATCCTACTGCTCAGAGGCGGAGGAGCCCTCCGCACCCAGTTCGCTTTGCTTCACCCAGCAGATGACCACCGTCAAAACGCATGAAGCGGATGAAGCGCCACCCTGCCTCGACAGCCACCCCATCGCTGAAGACCCTGAGGTGATGGAAGAGGAGTCCTCGGTCAACTCGCTCTGCTTCACCCAGCAGATGGCAGCAGCTGGGACCCCTCAGACGAGAACTGACCACCAGAGCTCCCACCAGCTCGCCCACGACTCCCCTGCTGGCAGCCCTCAGCATGACGAGGATCCTCTCACCCATGGCAGTCTCACCGATAGTGTCGCTACCCACGTGAGCCCCTCAGTAAGCGGCACTACCCATGTTAGCCCTACCACCAGTGGCACTACACATGTGAGCCCTACTACCAGTGACACCACCCATGTGAGCCCTACCACCAGCGACACCACTCATGTCAGCCCCACCTCGAGCGAATGCACCTCAGCGGGCACCCTGCTGACGGCAAGTGCAGACAACCTCGTCAGTCACCCGCCTGAAGATGTTGATTTGCTAGATGAGGAGTTCTACGCCGCGTGTAGGCAAACGCTGGAAGAATGCCGCGAGGCCTCGGACAACCTCCTCCCCAACCTCAAGTGCAAAAGCATACGCACAGATGGGGGAGTTCAGTGGAAGACTGATATCGAGGGTACCCTCGCAGCGGCACATGACGAAGAAGGACCGCTACTACTGGTATTCTACGCAACCCTCAGAGGGCACACGGTCAAGGTGTTGATTGACTCGGGGGCCTCTGACAACTTCATCTCGGAGCAGAGCGCTAAGCGATGTGGCCTCACAACACGAGCCGGTTCCGAGATGCGAGTCACCCTGGCGGATATGGATCTGTGAAGATCACTGGCGCCACCGCGTACGCCAAGTTTAACACGCACACCACCACGGGCACCTATACGGAGAACGCCCTTGCCCTCCGGATCCTGCCACTGGGCATACAGGTGGATGTTATCCTCGGCGGAAGGTGGCTGAGCAGTCACTCTCCTGTCACTCTGGGCTATGAAGGGAATGGCTCCGTCTCCTTCCTCAGGAAGTCCCGCAGTGGCAAGATTGGGGATCGCGTCACCATCACGGGCTGTTCTCCTGGGAAAGCATCTGGGGACAGGTCTCCGAAGGGCACGGCCTGCGCGGGATTGGTGGATGAGGTGTTCCTGACCCCTGCTCAGCTGAAGAAGTACCTGGTGTATGCGGAGACGCAGAAGCTACGCGGCAATGACGACCCGGAGATACAGCCCGCCTGGCTCATGGTGGCCGAGAAGTCCCCCGCCGATACTGCTTCTGCCTTTGCAGCCACGGCTATCGACTCTGAGAACGCCGAACCCGCTGCGGATACCGAAGATGCAGAAGTGAGCCCTGAGTGGACCCTCAAGTTTCAGGACTTCTGGGGTGAGGAGTACAAGAAGGAGATGACGACTGCCCTACCGAACATCGATGGCCTCAGACATGACCCCCAAGATGAAGCCAACATTAACCTGGACCCTGAGCTGAGCAAGAAGGGACCTCCCTGCCAGCGCATCTACAAGAAGTCCGCAGAGGAACTCCGCCAACTTCGAGAACGCGTGGAGACTCTGATGTCCAAGGGCTACATCCGACCCTCTTCCAGCCCTTATGCAGCTCCCTGTTTGATGGTCCCTAAACCCGGGAACCCCAAGGAGCTGCGACTGGTGATCGATTACCGGCTCCTCAACCGCCAGACAGTTAAGGACAAGTACCCTCTCCCAGACATCCAGATGATGTTCGACGAGATGCAGGGCGCGAAGTTCTTCTCTTCGTTCGACGCGGTGGATGGCTTCTGGCAAGTACCGATGGCACCAGGAGATGTTGAGAAGACCGCCTTCACCACCCAGATGGGGTCATATGAGTGGTTGGTCATGCCGCAAGGGCTGCAGAATTCACCATCTCAGTACCAGCGACGGATGCAGCGGGCCTTGGGCCATCTCCCATTTGTCCGGATCTTCATCGATGATGTGGTCGTCTTCAGCAACACCGCTGCAGAGCACTACGAGCACGTCAAACAACTGCTCCTGACATGCAGGGAGAAGGGCGTCTTCCTCAAGAGGTCCAAGTGCCAGCTGTTGAAGAAATCCTTACGGTTCCTTGGCCACTGTATCTCCGCAGATGGCTGCAGACCCCAACACGACAAGGTGGCGGCAGTGAGGGACTGGCCCGAGCTGGAGACGGTTACCCACGTCAGGCAGTTCTTGGGCCTAGCGGGGTATTACCGCAGGTTCATCCACTGCTTCTCCGAGATCGCTCAGCCCCTCACCCGGTTGACCAAGTCGGACGTACCCTGGGAGTGGGGACCCATGCAGCAGTGGGCCTTCGAGGAGCTGAAGAAGGCCCTCACATCAGCGCCAGTGCTCGCCTTGCCCAACATTAAGGGTGCCGCAGACGGCACAGCACCTTCGTCGTGGTGCAGACGGATGCCAGCGGCATCGCCCTTGGGGGAGTACTGATGCAAGACAATGGAGATGGTCTTGGGCTGCGCGTGATAGCATACGAGAGCCGCCAGTTCTCAGCCGCCGAGCAGAATTACCACACCGGCGAGCGTGAGCTAGGTGCTCTACACCATTGTACCACCGTCACCTGGCGGCATTACCTCATCTTCACCAACTTCCGCATCCAAGGTGATCACCGCCCCCTTGAATGACTGATGGAACCTGGCAGAGAGCTTAGCCGCAGACAGGCGCGCTGGTACATGGATCTGGTAGAGGTGGGAGTCCCGAGAATGGAGTATATCAAGGGAGCGCTGCTGCTGGTGCCAGACGCCCTGTCCAGAAGACCCGACTTCAAAGACAAGGACGTTCGCGAGGGGTTGAAGGAGGCAGGAGTGATCGACCCCACCTCAGACCTGCCGAAAGACCCTCTGGCAACGCTGGAGTCCGAATGCTTCTCCAGCTCACCACCCGCAGCTCATCCCCACTGGGCTCAGACGGTTGACTGTTGGCTCTCAGCAGTGGAGACCCTCTCCGTGGCGGAACAGGCCATGGACATGGGGGAGACCATCGCTCTCGTTAATCCGAAGCTCTATAAGGGAATGAAGGAGGATCACCTCGACTTCGACATGCCTGACTGGCCTGACAGAAGCTCCACACCAAACCCCTGACAGAGCTCCACCTCAGATAAGGATAACGAGGAGCATGTCACGTGCTGGAAGAGCCTCTACGACCCCAGCGCCTCCACAGTTGGCGTCACCGAAGACGCGAACGCCATCACGAGCTGACTCATCGGAGGCGCCCACTGAGAAGGTGCAGAGTTCACCACCCCCGCAGCAGGCGCCCCAGCAGTCAGCTCCATCCCCGGCCCTTCACCCGCAGAAACGGCAGACTCCCCACGAAGACTCACAGAATTGGCGTGTCCGAGCAGAGTACTCCTCGAAGTACGCCGAGAAGTTTGGACCCTTCGATGTGGACGCCTGTTGTGACTTTGGCGGCCGCAACAGACAGGCGGATAGTTTCTGGACAGACTGCCTTTCAGAGAAATGGAGGGGCCTTCGGGTTTGGTGTAACCCTCCATATAACTCCAAGCACATTACGGTGGAGGCGATTTTGAACAAGTATATCACAGAATGGAAGGCAGACCCAGAAAACACCTCAGCAGTCTTCGTTCTACCAGATCACCAGTCCAAGCTACCCGCGTGGCGCAAACTTTTCAGGAAGGCCAATATGCAGATCGTGGAGGTCATCCCTACTCACGATGATAAGGGCGAGCCCAATCAGTTCTTCGAGAACCCAGATGGGAAGGCCTTCGACCTTCGCTGGCCTGTCCTGATAGTACACGCCCCTTCCGCCAAGCCACAGCCGGCACGCGTGAGGCACCCGCGAACGGCCCCCGCTGTGATAAGGACAGGTGAGGCAGCAGCCTTCAGAGACGCAACCTCCCAGCAGTCGGACTCAAAGTTCCTGCGTGCGTTGAAAGCGGAGTACACCCGAGAGGGGACACTTCGTTCGCTGCGAGAGAAAGTGAAGGCGGCACCACACCAATGCCTACAGGACTTCAGGCTGGTGGGTGAAGTGGTTTGGAGGACCGCAGCAGGAAGATATCAGCTGGTGCTGGGGGAGGACTCTCCACTTCGAGAGGTGGTGATTCGCCATGCTCATGAGTCATTGTCCTCAGGCCATACTGGGCGAGACAAGACTCTGGAGAGGGTGCTGCGACGCTTCTATTGGCGTGGTGCCGCGGAAGATGTGGGCACCTGGGTTGCATCCTGCGCAGTGTGCCAATCAGCGAGACCGCGGGGAACTTACCCGGATGGGTTGCTAAACCCTCACAGCATCCCGAACAGGCCATGGCAGGATGTCGCGGTGGACTTCGTCACCGGCCTGCCGGTATCGGAGAGGGGCAATGATGCTTTCGTGGCCTTCACCTGCAAGCTGACGAAGATGGTCCACGTTGTGCCAATGAACTTCGGCGACAGCTCTGCAGCTGTGGTGGCCAGAATCTACTTTGACTCGGTGTGGCGCTTGCATGGCGCGCCTATGAAGATTGTCTCTGACCGTGACCCGCGGTTTCAAGATGCTTTCTGGCAGGAACTCATGAGACTGATGGGTGTGAAAGTGGCTCGTACCACGCCGTACAACCCTCGGTCTGACGGCCAGGCAGAACACAGCAACAGGGTTATTGAGGACATGCTCAGGTCCTTTGTTGACGCCAATGTGGAGGATTGGGATCTGTTCACCACTAACGTGGAGTTCGCGATCAATGACTCCAGGAGTGAATCTACTGGCTTCACGCCGTTTGAACTGGTGTTCGGGTTCTCGCCGCTGTCGCAGTTGGACCTTTTCCTGGCGGCCGCACAGTCCACCGCTGGACGACGAACTGGGGGAGTAGGCACCGCACACGAAGTGGCTGTGAAATTTTCGTCGCAGCTGCGGGACGCCAGACAGCGGTTAGAGCTGGCTCAACAGCGACAGCGCGAACAGTTTGATCGCAGGCACGGGCAGCGGGAGTATGCTGTTGGAGATCTGGTCCGGATAGAGGCGAAACACCTTACGGAGAAGGTGATGGATCGCTCCATCTGTAGGAAACTGACCAAGCGCTGGCATGGACCAGTTCCTGTGACCGAACGCTTCTTCAGCGATATACAGATGACCATGCCCGAGGCCGACAGAGGAGCTCCAGTAGCCTACCGCCTACGCCTCCCTCCTCACTGGCGGATTCACGACGTGTTCGCTCAACATCGCCTCAAACCGTACACCAGCGGTCAAGATGCTTTTGCTGCACGCGATCACCTAGCAGTACCTGAAGAGGTGGTAGTGGACGGTCAGAAGGAAGCACACGTTGAGCGTATTCTTGCACGTCGAGTGCGGTCTGTTCGAGGAAAGGAGGTGGAAGAGTGGAAGGTTCGCTGGACTGGCTACTCCAAAGCTCACGACCAATGGAGGACGCGTGACAAACTTGAACGCGGAAGTCCACTTCAACAACTTCGTGAATTCGAGCAAGCGAGACTGCACATGGAAGCGCAAGTCCGTGACGAAGCCACTCGGCGACGCGAGCAGCGTGGCCGCCACTCCGCTCAAGCCGGAATGACACTGGCCCACCTCATCACCAATCCCTGCGATGAACTGGACCAGCTCGAACAGATGGAAGATGATATCCCCCTGCCGTGGGAACGCCAAGAGCGCGGGGAAGATGGGTCGTTGGCACTGGTGACAGAGCTGCTGGCAATACAGGCAAAAACAACCCGCACGCCCAGGATTCTCGTACTTTTCAGCGGTACTGGCTCAGTAGAGAGGGAATTCCTAAATTGCTTCCCCTCCGCCTGAGTGGTGACCCTCGACTCCGGGCATATCTGGCAACCCACTCATGTGTGTGACATCCTGCAATGGGACTACAAGCAATACCCGCCTGGATTCTTCGATGTTATTTGGGCAAGTCCCCCTGCAGGCAGTACAGTCAAGCGCGCACCACTGGTGGACCCCCTGACCTTCCCCAGGCTGACAAAATCGTACGACGAGCATTGCAGATCATTGACTACCTAGAGCCAAAACATTGGTTCATGGAAAACCCCAGAGGTCGCTTCCCTAACGCGCTACGGCTTCGCCCTATGATGCGCCAGCTTCCCCCACCGCTGGTGTGTACCTACTGCATGTATGGTACGCAGTACATGAAACCCACCTGCATATGGACGAACTCAGCACCACCTTCGCCCCTGCTACGTTGTACTACTTCGACACCGTGTGCGTGCAGATGGGCAACCGGTGCTCACCCAGAGACTGCTCAGCTTGGACCTCACCCGCAGCAGACTGGAGCAGGTCAATCTGCGAGCGTATACCCCGTACCAGCACTACTGCTACGACAACTTTTCCGACATTTACGCCTCCGCGACACTGAAGACCCGCTTTAGATTCCAAGTGGCACCCTTCTTCTTGAAAGTGGTGCCCTGGTAGCGGCAGGCGAATTATGCTCGAAGAGGAACCAGAGAACCTAAGAACTGGAAACAGCAAGGAACCAGAGAACCTAAGAACTGGAACTTAGATGGGTACCTTAGCGGAGTGATCCCAGGAGGTAGACCACTCCTAAGGGGGGGAGAGTTGTGCCCGGAGGCACAGCGTGAGCCGATATGTCTATGCGTCCGTATGTGTGTCATCGGGGGTAATCTGGGATTGGCACGATGACAGTGAGATTGGGCTTGAAATCACGATGAGAATGAATACCAGATGTCCGGGGTATGACAGTATGACACTATGACACTATGACAGTATGACAGTATGACACTATAGTAGTATGACAGTACTGTGGGGGGTGTCATCGTGGAACTCAGTCAGACCCTAGAAGAATGGTCAGATTCGCATCGGGGTTGAAAAGACAATGAAATCGAATATCAGATATTAAGGTTATGACAGTATGACAGTATGACGCTATGACAGTATGACAGTATGACAGTACAGTAGTATGACAGTACTGTGGGGCAGTCATCGTGTCAGCCTGTCGGCATAACATCTGAATCGAGAATGACGAATCGGAATTAGAAATGAGATCGGATCGAGAACTGAACGTTGAGCCGAAGTGTGACATCGGCTCTCGAGTGGTTGACCCCGCAACCTGAGTGACGAGTGAATAAGTAGAGCACTTGAGAAGTGTTTAGCCTTCAGAACTCGGAACCGAATTATCGTTTGTACCTCAATCTGGCCCTGATCCAGTATATTATAAAAATCCGAATTGTGTACCTTTGCACGTTCAATCAAAAACATATCTCCGAGCATCTGTCGTCGTGCCCCTGGCACACGATATTCCGGTTTGTACACGATTGGCGCATGCAGGGTGAGAGATATGGAAACATCATTGTGTGCGGTGTGTTGTACCCTCGGTGGTCGCGCGAAAGTTGGAAAACCGGTCATTTCCCTTCGGTTACTGTCATGGAGTTCGTGGGGTGTCTTCCAGGGGGGGGTGGTTTGGAAGGTGCGGGGGAGATCCTCGTGTTGTCGGATACCTCGGGGAACCCGTTCGAACCGGTAATGGTAAGCACGGGATGCAATGTTTCGCAGTTTGCACCGTTGGTGACATTTCGACTGTCGAGCGTGCGCTCGGAAAACGCGCACGGAGGAATGTATCCGTGGTACTACCGGTATGCGATGTTTCGTGCGGATGTTGGGCTTGGATCGAGGGCGGACGCGCAATCGCACGCGCACAAGTGTTGGCGCACGATACTGCACATGGAGGAAAAGTGTTCACAGCCTGCTGTGGCATCGCGCAACGGAAAGAAACGGGATCCCTGTGCGCAATGTGGGGCGGACCGGCGGGCTGTTGTCGGCGGACGGAAGTTGTACAAGTGCAGCAAGTGTCTCTCCGCGGTGTATTGCGGCGAGGAGTGTCAGAGAGCACACTGGGAATCTACCCACCACCGGGAGTGTAAGGCGCTGGCGGAAGCTCAGTGGGTTAGTTATTCCTGGCTCTGGGCACGCGGGGAATGGTCGTCTCGTCCTTCATGCTGTGCCACGTGCGGCCAGCTGCCTGCTAATCGGAAGAGGTGCCCGTGCCGCCGTGTAGCGTACTGTGGCCCTATCTGCCAGCGTGCTCATTGGAGAAGCCACAGGCCAGAGTGTGCGTGGAAGGCCCTCCGCCCTGCGCTGGACGTCGGAGTATGGATCTCATAGAAGCATAGTAGTTACAGTCTACCGTTGTGGCGTGCCGGATAGCGGACAACTCCTCTGCCAACCCCTCATCAGTGGTTACCTATCTAGCTCTAACCAAACACTTTTATATGAATAATATTGATCTCCATTTGCCTGGAGGCCGTGTGCTGCCTACTCGATGATGTTCCGGGAGCGATTGATGTCTTGCGCGCATCGTAATATCACTCTGCTCACGCGCGGACCGTGTAGCACGTCCGCGTGCTTTGAATGCAACCGCCGTTTACAATCGGCGCTCACTCCTTTCCGTGAAATCACCTAGAGCTCGACGATGGGGCACGCTCAAGCGAAGTATCGGCGGTAGAGGGGGCGGGGGCCGGGTTTTGTATACAGAAACGCAAACGGAAAAGTCATGAGTTTTGGCATTCAACCGTTTCCTTAGGCGCAACAAATCTCCCCGTCGGTCTTCTGGAGAATTATAGGTGTCTCTTACCCATCTTTATGTTGGCTGCAGCCAACATAAAACCCAAAGTTCCGAAGTATATACCTCATGGTTAATGATGCATATTGCTCGAAAGCAATGTTGTTTGAAGGGCTACTAGACCTTTACAAAATTGTCAATACGTGATATACCTGATTGCACCCACGGACGCGTGCATAATTGTGCCCTAGAGCTAGGGCGTGATCGCGAAAAGACAAAATGCACCTTATGTTGGCTGCAGCCAACATAAGTGGTCATAATAAATGTGGGCAATAGGGGCGGCATGAAAAGGGCATTAAAAAATCGAAGACCCATGTTGTCAAGTTCTCGAGCTGCTCTTTTTGCAGTGTCTTGTCAAAACTTTCATCCGAGTTCATCTTGACCCTCAAAATATCGATCAAAGTAACATGGCTATGAAAACACCAAAAGTTTCTTGGGAAATCCACAAAATTGTACATTCTTTCGCATATTACCCCAAATTATCTTCGATAATTTTGAGCGGCCCAATATTGGTAACGCGTGTGTGAAAGAGAGCATCCCCGCCTTCATTTTGAGCTACTGAAATGTACCATCCGGTATCAACAGCTCCCGGGATTGTCAGCAAGGCTTATGTTGGCTCCAGCCAACATAAAGGGCCTTTATGTTGGCTGCAGCCAACAGATGGGTAAGAGACATAGGCAGGCCATCAAGAAAGTACCGACTGGGCTCGTTTTGGCCACCGGCGCGTTTGCCCATAACGGCAAATGCCCCGAGTGGCAGGCGACGAACTACACTGTCTTACGCGATACCATATACGCGAACGCATCTGGGTTCCACGTTTTGAGGACCATGCCAGAAAGCCAGGGGAAGAACGAGGCGAAGGAGCAGGTGATCGCGCAGCTAGAGATATGGCTGAAACAAAACCTGAAAAATCATAACGTCCTAACCTGGGTTAGGCACTGCTCATCCCAGGGCAAGTGCATCGCGGATTCCCCCGACCCGGCGTCCCCATGTGAAAAGTGCGAACCCAAGATTTTACAGCACCTGACAACCGTCTACCGCTTCGTGCAAACCAAGAACAGTCAGTTGGGGCATACCACCCTCGCGTTCCCTACCGAGAAGGAGATCGCTGCTATCAAGGCCCGGTTCCCCGAATTGTGGAAGAAGGCATGTCAGGGGACCGCCCCGAACCTGCCCGTCAATAGCGAACCGCCCCCTCCTCCAACAGCGCCAGCCCCGGCGTCACGGAGTACAGCCCTAGTTCATGTCACGAACGACGCGCCCCCACCTACTGCTGTGCGAGCCCTAGCGCCACCGAGCACTGCCCCGTCTGAAGCCGTGCAGGCCGCGGCCCCACGTCCAACAGGGCCAGCAAGGCCGGCGGTGTTTATCGGAAATGTCACACAGGAACTTCGTGCACACTGCCCATGGTTCATGGTGGACACGGTTTCCCGGACGGTACATGTGTCACCAGCCCCCCGGTACCAGGCCAATGTCAATCCCGAGTACCCGTGGATGCAGCACGTCGCAGACCTGTTGACGCTGCTGTGGCCAGCGGAAACCGGGACGTTGGCCCAGGCGCCGGCGAGTACGCTATTGCCGCCCCCTCCAGCCAGGGCGCCCCCACAGATTGCCACCGTTGATCTGGCATTCCCACCCCAAGAACCTCCCTCGATTCCCAGCTTGGTGCAGGCCGCGTCCACCGTGCAATCCTGGCAACCGACCGCCAAGGAAGGGGTCCAGCAACAGCCGCAGCGCGCCGTTGAAGCAGAAAAGCAGGGTGTCCTTGCACGGGACTGCCTGCAATCTGCCCCTCCCGCGGAACCCGCGGTGTCCCCGCTGAGCCACGGTCCGGCGGTTTTCCAAGAGAAGCCTTCCGCGAGTGGCCCACAGGCCCCCGCTAACAACCCATCACCTGTACAGACCCCAGAGTTTGAGCGCAGCAGGAGAGTCACGATGCAGAGGAACCAAGACAGGATGAAACCTATGCTCGAAGCGGCAAGACGGTTGCAAATAAACGCCCTGAGCGCGGCCGACTCCACGCCGGCAGCAGGGCTGAAATTGCTGAGCGAAGTATCCGACGAGCGTCTTCTGGAGCACATGCAACGTCTGGCCGCGGATGGCAAGCTCCAAGCAATTACTTACAAGAACGTGCTGGAAACATTGCCGCAGCCTTACACATTCGGCGCTTACAAGCACTTGCCACCGGTGCTGGAGAAACCGATGAACTCAGCGCTCACGGCTGCCTTGAAGAAACGGGTGGCGGCCAACGCTGCCATGTCCCTCCTCCAGCAGGCAATCAGTACAAAGCGCAACGCCCCCCCTACAGTCCCTCCGCGACAGAGCAAGGCGCGGACGGCGTCTTCTGCAGGGGCCACACGCACAGCCAGCGCCCCTCCAGCCGACAGTCGCCAGGTGCAGGTGTCCGGGCAAGGCATGCCTGAGCTGATTGAGAACATACGGCTGAAGGCCCTCGAACGCGCTAAGAAGAACCGTGTTAAGGACCTCCCCAAAGATGCTGATGTAACGAAGTGGACCAAGGAGATGAAGAAGTCCTTGGACGGGAAGTGTAAAGGGATCGCGTGGGCGGACAACGTGTACGGAGCAATGTTCGAAATGGAGCACGCGGGCGGTGTCCTCTCCGGCTCAATTGGCCGATCAGTGCATGCCCTCACCAACGACGAATGGTCAAGCGACCATGATTACTACTTCATGGTGGCGGGGCACGATGATGGCAGCCACCTCCCCGTAAAAGTAGCCGCGGTGTACATGGAGTTCGCTCCCTTCCATGCCGAGTTTGACTCTCGCCCCGAGAACAAGAATCAGCTTGCCAAGATGCACGTGCGCACCGTGCCGAATGTGCACGTTTCCGAGGAGGGGCTCGTGTACATCACCTCTACCGGAGAAGCGTTGCCTATGGACAAGCTGCCGGAGCTGCTAAAGAAGCGTTCCACGGTCCCGGATGCCTTGCGCCTCGACCTGGCGGCCGAGGCTGCTTCGAGCGGCCAACGACGACAGCCGCGGACTGCAACCAGGTGCGTGACTCACTCTCTTTATTAGTGTGTTGGCAATTCCTCGAATCAAGTCGGCCTACAGGTGTTTTAGGGTGAGAGTGGGGAAGGGGGGCGGGGGGGCTGATACAAGATGTGCCCCACGCTTTCCTTCGCAGGCGTGCAGCCGACGATGTGCGAATTTGAACCTTCACCCGAAACGAAGACATGTGCCGCGGAAGTCCGAAGAGATGCGGCGCGGCAGATCTGCGCACCTCTTAAAGCAAGCTGAGACGGCATGTTGTATACAGTGTGTAGGCAGTAGTACTGTAGTTAGTACCTGGTGGAATGCGCGCCGATGGCACAGCCAACAAACTTATACCTGTTTATTTGTGCATGTGATGAACAATGCCGAAAGCTGCTTCGGGTCAATCACCGTAACACCGGGTATATTGTAATTGCGATATGGTATGGGACTCCGTCTTAAGCCGTGAACACTGGTGCTGAGAGCTGGCACCTCGTGCACCTGCGTCACGGCACCTGTTGCATGTTGCATGTGTATAATACCACCATACGGCGCGCACGCACCCTGCCAGCATGTGTGCAATGCATGAATCAACTGAGTGGCCAGCGCACGCACGGCACATGGACTTGCGGTGCACGTTGATGCCTTTATTTTCGTATTCAACACCCTCCTTCCTCCATTGCTCTATTTTTCAGGAACTCTCCTTCCCCGACGACGCTGTGATTCAGGATCGCTTGAATGCCATGGGTGCAAGCGAACGCCCGACGGTTTCAACGTTTGGTGCGGATAATGGCTGGATTCCGCGATCTGCCCGTGGTAAGGACCAAGCTATGGCGAAGCGCGACCTGGTCAATCGGCTCGCAGGTCGTCTGCCGGACCTCGGGTACACAATTGACGACAGAGGGCGCATCAAGCCCCGGCGGGAGGCAATGCCACCCGAGGATGGCGGACGCCCTGGTACTGCTGAAGCCCCCCGACAAGCAGCCACCCAACCTGCTGCTGGTGAAGCGAGCGCCCCTTCCACCCCTTGGGACAGCAGTCACGTGTCCGACCAACGCCTACTAGATTTGGCGCGCCAAGCATACAGCACGTCGGACATCGTGAAAGAGCGGCAGAGCATCCGTTCCGTCTTCACCTTAGAAGACTTGCAGATGCCAACGAAGACGGCGACGAAATGGCACAAAGAGGCAGAACGGAGGTCAGACGTGCTTCTCGCACGCACGCGCCGCCTTGGAGTGGCGCTCGATGCCAGGAACAGGGTGTGCGGTGTGCCGGCACCCTACGGGGAGACTGGATCGTCTGACGTCCTCCTGAGTTCGGATGAAGGGCAGGAGGTGGTGATGGAGGAACCGGACACCAGAAGCCGTACTGATCGGTGGCGTAGCGGCAACTTGGTAGGTGGCGCTGGGACAAACGGTAACCAGGTTAACCATGACATGAGGGACCTGTTGGCGGCGGATCTCAATTGCCCACTGCAGCAGCTGCCGGAGTGCACGCTGATGTCCGGCCTGATGGCATTTGGGGAAATGTTCTGCGGATCGGTGCCCTCCCCGGCTGAGAAGGAATACTGGGAGGAGGCGAAGGAGAACCAGGACATCGTTGTGGAAGATGTCGTAGAAGCTCTGGAAAAGACCCACCTTGTGGCGGACGAAGAAATGAATACGCCTACAGAGGATATGCTTGATCTGCCAGACTTCTTGTTTGAGGTATGCAACCCGCCCTGCCCATACTGGCACCAAAATGTTTCCACTGTAACCCACTAACGATGCGTGAGCGTGCGTGGAGTAGTAATATGGCGGGGAGCGTTGGTGGTGTGACTGCCATTGTAAGCAGGAGTTGGCAGTGCTGGTGGATATGAATACCGAAGTCACTATCGCGACGGAGTCCGTGCAGGACATTGTGCTGGCCCTGCAGGCTGAGCCCGACCCCGCGATCACGTTGTGTGTCACGGACGTGCCAAACCTAGCAGCAGGAAAGCAGTCGCAACCGCTGGTCACGCACGGGAAGGCGAGTCCGAACGGAGTGACCGTGCAGGAGGCCGTATGGTACTTCATGGATATGAAAAGGCGACAGAGGTGGACTGATGACCATTTCGACACCTTCCTGAAAGTCTTGAAGATGCTCCTGGGCGGCAATACTTGCAACCTGCCGGGATCGCTATGGCACATGAGACGGGCGCTCGGTGCGGAGAGCGTATGGGACTATGCGATACACGTGTGTCCCAAGTTCCACCGCAATTTCGCATGGCAAAACGGGGAGGGAAAGCCGGGGAAGAGGGTGCAAGCGGTATGCGGCGTGCCCACGAAGCGTGATGCGGATGGCGAGCCCACATAGTGGTGCACGGAGGAGAGGTACGACGTTGTTAAAACGGCGCGCGGGGAGGAGTATCGTCCCAAGGAGTACTACTTCTATTTCACCGTGAAGCGGCTGGTGCGGCGCTGGATGATGGACTACGACTTTGCTAAGCAGCGTGCGAGTCCCACGGCCAGAGCTCCCGAAAACGCTTGTGTCATGAGCAGTCCGCACGGGCTACGAGTAAACGCGCACCCTAGCGTCGGTGGCAGACTACTGCGTGAGACGCCGAGTGGGAACCAGGAGAAACCAGGGGTATTACGAACTGGTATGGGCATCGAATATGGAGAGGACGACGGGCAAGCAAAGAAGCATGACAAACAGCGCGACCCGTGCCGATGTTCTTACTCCTTGTAACGGACGAGTGCCGCGGCTGATTGTATACGAACGTTGCCGATGGGCGATGCCTGATGGGTGAAAGGACCGCAACTGACTAGCGCGTTGCCATCGCAGGAATTGGTCCACGCGGTTCGGCGCGATGCGAAGTGCGGACCTCCCTCCCAAGGTAGGTAGTGCGTCACGACGTGTGACAAAGCCCAACCCGCAGTCAACATCTACACGAGTGTGCGCGCACGGAGGTGTGACGCTCCAGCGCGGCTTGAAGAGATCATAGGCTATTGCGCTTGACTGCGTGTGCAATGGAGGGTATCCGCAGGAACGTGTGAAGATGAAGCACTGCGGTGTGATCTCGATTGCCCCTGGCCCACGTCAACACTGGAAGGACGTCGACGTGTTGCTAGAACCCATGATGGAAGAGCTGAAACAACTGAGTAAGGGCCATGCCGATGCTGACCAAACCCCTTTCAGGGTGTATGACGGGTACTTCCAGGTGTGGCATGAACAGTTCAGCGTGTTCCTGATGTTATGCTACTGCGATACGATTGCGCGTAACGACTTGGGGAAGTTCGCTCCCGTGGCGGCAAGGCGCAACGACTTCAAAAGCATCTGGGAGGCCACTAAGGGCCCTAACGGTAACGGTATGTACTGCTTGGGCTATGCGAACCCCATCTCGCAGACATACTTGGACGAAGGGGAGGTGTTGTATGCCAATGATCCGAGTGTGTGGTTAACGAAGGAGGACCACAAGGAACTGGTGAGGCTGACCGCGGAGGATGGTGTGGATCCGATGCGAACCGGCCGATATGCAGCCGGGCCGTTAGAGCAGCTGGAATACTTTGACCCCATCTACGGGTACGTGCTGCCGTTCATGCACATGATGTGTTACGGCGTCATCAAGAAGTTCCTGAAAATGCTGCGAAACAAGGTGAACAATTGCCCAAACACGTGCTATTTCTCACCCATGCAACTGAAGCAGTTGCAGGCCAACGGAAAGGGACTGACCGCGCCGCATGACATGCACCGGGAGTACCATGACTTCGTGCAATACGCGGGTGAGCACCCGGATCTAACCACGGATACCGACACCCATCACCTTGCATGTGCCTTGTTTAGTAGGAACGGGCGTGGCAGATGCGCCAACCTTATACGCCCGGTCCGCGTGCAACCATGTTTGTGTGCACCGGCAGGGAATGGCCACACCTACTAACCGTAGGGATGAATGCTACTACAACCAGGTATATATGTATGCACCGTTGTTAGTTTGTTGGTGTCATTTCATACGCGGGGAGGATGAGCCGGTTGCCTAACATCTGTAAAAAGCTCGCTGTTGCAGGGAACTACACCATGGAGGACATCCTGAACTTTATCTTGATTTTCAGTCCGATGGTGTTCATGGATGTTCTGAAGAACTTGAATCCGGAGTTGGACAAGGCTTGGTGGACTTTGCGGCGGGCGGTGCTCTACTTTATGAGAGGGCCTGCAATAGGATTGTGTGGGGACCTCCAGTCCCGTGCGGAGCCCCGGAAGGAGGCCGGGAAAGAGCTGTGGGCCTTTGCGGTGATTGTGGAACAGCAATGCCCCATGAACATGTTGACGTTGAATCTGCGCATGGCGGTCGTTCCCTTGTGCAAGCAAGAGGAGGAAACCGGCGTGGTGAGCAGCACCAACGAGCTCTGGGTCGAGCGTCTCCTGGGCGAGCAAGGGGGTGGTGCCAGCCCCGGTTGGAAGTAAGGCGATCGACACGTGCATAGCGAACGCGTATATCACGAAAGAGGCGGTGGACGACATGGCGTGGAGCTACGAAGGGATCCGCTTCCTTCCGGACATGCTCACGGAGATGGCCATGGCCAAGGGCGGCGAATACCATGATTCTGGGACCACCCGGGCTGACGATTCATCCAAGGTGTGCCATCTCCTTGACACCGGCCACTATCTCGTCCGCGACGGTGTACCAACCGCTGCGTTGGCAAACGAGGAGGGGGGTCGTCTGCACCGGGAACTGGTGGGGTGCGTCCGATCCCTTTATGGCGATCACGCAAGCCCTTCCCTGGATGCCATGGACGTCCTTCGATTCTCGCGCATGCAAAGAGGCGATGAGGACTTCACATCCCGGGTTTACACCCGGGCAAAAACGCGTATCTCCTTCAACGTGGCTTTGAGTACATGCGCGGCCGACGCTTTTGAGTACGGCACCGTGGAGGCTTACTACTTGATCTTCCTGAAGCGTTCCGCCGAGAACTCCGCCGCCAACGACACCGTGTGCCGCCTGGCTATGGTGACCGCCTACCCCACTGTTGAGGACCTTACCATGAACAGCCGGGGCGTGTATGTGTGCAACGAGGCAGAAAAACGTACCCTTCTCCTACCGGTAAGCCGTCTCGAAACCAAGGTCATTATCCATCGCCCACCTGGAAACCGCGTACCTCTACACGCGACTTACCTATGGCCGGGGATGAAAGCGGTACGTTGCAAGAAGCAATAGCGCAAGCTACTTCATCAGCTCCGCGCAGCAATCGAAGGAGGACACCGAACGCTTGCGCAGCTTCATCAGCTCCGTCCAGTTGCTCTGTGTAGATAGCGAATGCCTGCTTGCCACATGGAACGTATCTGTTCCAGTGGTACTTTTAGTAGCATCGGCAGTCCCTCTTAGCATGCCACGTGGAACAATCTGGAATTTCTGTTAATAGCTAGTGGTGCTAGTGTTAATATACATGCCACGTGGAACAATCTGGAATTTCTGTTAATATCTAGTGGTGCTAGTGTTAATAGTCATGCCACGTGGACGATCCGGTCAAATCTGTTAATTTATGACCGTTTACAGTCTGCCAAGTGTTAGTATCCGGCAAAACTGTTAATCCGAGTGCCACGTGTATGATTCCTATTAAAAGTGTTAATTTTCTGTTAATATTCCTTACATGTGTAACGATCTCGCGAGGGGGGCCTATTTCAACTCCCTCCGGCACCCCTCCGATTAAGTGTTAACATTCTGTTAAAATTGTGTTAATTTAACATTCTGTTAACATTCTGTTAACATTCTGTTGACATGAATTATATAATTCCTTAACTTTTTCCCAAGCCAATCATTATTTACCACCGGGATTTATACCACCAATATTAACAGTTCCTACCCGTTAACACTTTTTAACACATAATTAACACTTTTTAACACTTTATTAACAGAAATCCTCAGTGGTGTGTATATTATGATAGGCACCTTGCCCAGGTCCCAAATGATTTTTCCAAGCACAGGGTTGAGGTCTAGCTAGGGCCCAATATTCAAGGAGTTATGTGCATTTCCGCCTAGTCCTTTGGGAAGGACTAAAATGTCGGGTACTAGCCATATGGGCCCTGCGGTCCTCACACGCCCCAGCCTATATATGTGAAGCTCTCGAGCCCTGCGGTCCTCACACGCCACTATGTGAAGCTTATGGGTCATGCGTGTCCTCACACGCCCCTATGTGAAGCTTACGAGCCCTGCGGTCCTCTACACACGCCCCTATGCGAAGCTTATGAGCCCTGTGGTCTCAGGATGAATACTCTGCTTTACGCTGCGACTTCCGCGTTGATCCGGGCACGGTCCTGGCGACAGAGCGCCGCTTGGTCCGCGAAAACCAGGCGGTTCGTTGACTGGACCCCCACTGAGGACACGCGTCGGGCGAAGCTGTTCGAGAGGCTCGACCCCGACTTCTACGCTGGCGCAGCATCGACAAGTACGCCATGCCCGACGAGTTGGCGACGATTTCGTTTAAGCAGCTTTCGGCATTGGTAGTTTGGCACTACCATCGCTGACTTCAAGCCAGTGATGGGACTGCGGAGCGGGGCAAGCGGCCGCGGCCGTTCTTTCGGCTGTTGTCACTGCCGGCGACGACACGAAGGCCGTGCTCAAGCTGGTGTTAGAAAACGAAGATTAAAGTGTTGGAGCACTTTATCCGCACGCAAAAGGGCGGGGCGGCGGCGATGCGCGCTCCGAAGAATGCACGTGGTGGCCTTAACGGCTACCGCCCCGGATTTCCTCGCACTGGCGTACACTCCATGGGCTTTGACGTCGACAACAAGAAAGCCCTGCCCCTCTATCTGTGGCAGGTGCGCGAAGGCCTTCGCTACGGGCGGTGCGGTGGAGGAGCCGGCCGACGATGGCCATGGAGCTCGCCGGCATCGTCGAGAGGATCGACCGCATGGCGGCTTCGGCGGGGCTCTCCTTCCAGCACTTCAACGTCGACGACAAAGACGTGGAGACGGGCGTCCGCTTCTGGTGGTGCGCGCCTTCATTTCATGCGGTGAGCGACTCTCCCGCACCTGCATCTGCTTCGGGTGGCGAGCTCGCATGCAGCTGGTGGTGTGACGCGGATCATGCGGGCATGGAGACCGACGAGGAGGAGGACTTGCGGTACGCTTGTCCACACACGGGCAAGAAAGAGCGCGTTGTGCGACGTGCGGGTGGCGGATTTTACTTCATGGACTCGCATGCACCGGTGTGCAGCGGCGTGTTGCGCGTGATGCCGTCACCGGCGAGTTCTCCGTCGGCGTCGAGGACTTTATCAACATTGCGGCGAACTTCGGCACTTTCTCTGTTCCATCTGACGCTTGTAACGTCATGGATGGCGAGGGCGGCAGCGGAGTTGTGCCTGCGGAGCGGCCGGCGTGCGCATAGATGACGACGGTTGGTGGGCTGCGGGATGCCGCCGTGGCCGCGCGTGCCTCGGCACGTCACCTTGCAGGCCTTGATGCATGGCAGTCCGTGTGTTTCTGCACTCTCGGGATTGATGCGGCAGTATGCTACGGAGCACAGCCGGATGCCATTCTTCCGCGGCGTGTGCGGCGTCACCAGGCTTGTCAGGGATTCTACTGGCCCATGCCGGTCTTCCCGCCGCCTCCAGGGTTGAAACATGCTCCCCCTTCCCCTGTTTATTACTCTCCAGGGACGTCGAAGGACGAGGCGGAGGCCCCAGCTTCAATCGAGACCGACGATTTCAACAGCTCAGCAGACCCCGTCACGTGCAACGCGGTCGCGTCTGCATTATTTTATCCGGCGATCGAGACACTCAGCCCCGACAGCACCTTCCCGCAGATTTTGCAGGTGTTCACGGCGGCTGGTGGGCCGTGCTCCGCTTCTGGTGGTGCACCCCCTTCATCAGATGACACTCGATTTCTTTCCGGGCCGCTCCACGCATGATGGGGCAGCGGCTTGATTTCTTCCGCGAATGATTTTCTTTATCGGCACCAACTTCTTCAGTATGTATTTTGCCGTTAAACAGTTTGCACAAGTAAGTTTGACTTGTTCCGGCTCTAGTTTCAGCTTTGGGTTTGAGATGTAGGAACCAGATGCCCTTAGGGGGTATCACCTAGTAGCAACCCTAGAGATCATAATTACATAGTGGCTTGCCTTCTCTAGAGCTGCCGAGATGTATAATATGCTATCTGACACTCCCCACCTCCACAACTACGGAGGTGGTGTACTAGAATCTGCCGGCAGCCCTGCCGCTCTCCCCAGATCCGTAGTAGCTCAGGGTGAGTGTCACCTCCTACTGCGTCACTTGTCACCGAGGTCGCCGTTCGGGTTTAGGTTCGAGGTCCGAATAATATTTCCGTTACCTCGTAATATTCAGTTTTAGACTTCACCGAAACTGTCAATTGCGTTTGCCCACTTGTTTGGATATCCATTGTGAGGACATCCCTGTACGAACGAATCCTCGTTTCTCATTGGCCATCCTGAATTCGGAAGCTCCTGCGCTCTCGATATCGGGAGCGTCCTTCGAAACTCGAGGAGAGGTGATCTTGGTCCAGCGACGCGTCCAAAAACTCACCCGTCCGTCCAAAACTCGTCCGTCCAAGATTTGGACGCACGACTTTTGGACGGACGGACGGACGGACGGACGAAACTTACAAAGATGTCGCAAATTAGGGCTCCCATACGTAAGCCCATACTTAAGGAGTGTAACGCGCCCTCGCGCGTCGACGCTTACGTTTTCCCATACTTAAGAAAATTTATTTTTTTGCCATAATTAAGGAAAATATACTGGTTTATTGGGTTTCAACAGATGCCGCCAAGGGAAGGGGGATTGATTTTGGACCGACATCTTTCCCCAAACTCGAGCCCTGCACCATGTGTCGTTTTTGTTTTGACTCGACTTTGGTTCTGGCTCTTGAAGTCGGTTTTCAGAGGGGTTTGGCTTACAGCCGTGCAAGAATATGACGCGTGCTTTGATGATATATAGCAACATAAAACATATTAGATATCATTACTAAGGGGTGTAGTTTCGTACGCATCCGAGGTCGTTCGCTAGCGAATTCGGGAAGGCGCCAACGAAATTCGAAGATTGCGCACAGCACTTCGGGTTCGTGCGGAGAGCGTGATGCTTGAAAATAGGCGACATCGCTAGGTTTAGTACTCGAGCATGTAAACGCTCAAATAACCTTGTTGAGGTACCTCTATGAAGTTTTCAAACTTCACAGAGGTGATCCCCCTGAAATGCGAACATTCACATCGCACCTCACCAAAGAGGTCCTTGGCGGTGATGCACTCATGCATGCTTGCAAGGCTCCATTATATGTGACTCCGTGGGAGTATCAGAATGAATAAACCTTGCTAGAAAGGAAGCTAAGGTCACCATCAACAGTTGGCGACCACGTGCGGGCATCCGCGACTGATGGGATGCCCGCAAAATGCCCAAATCATCGAATTTCCCAAAAAAATCCAAAACAGCTTTTGGCTCGCTGCCTCAAACTTACTTCTGAAAATTGTTGCTGTATTAGAGGCCGTGAGGAATTGCATTGTGCGTCTGCTGGATGGCCTTTCCAACGGAGTCATATCACGGAGATGCACACAACCGCCATATGTCACCCCTCACGAGACCCCGCAATTAAGAAATTAATGCAATGTCAGAATAAAAACATCCGCGCTCGTCACACTTTAACACTGTGCAAAACGTCAGAGTCGGGATCGATCGCAAGATGGCGTCTCTAACCGAGGGCTCTTACTTATTGGTGGTGGCGAGCTTTTAACCACTTTCTAACCCCTGGCATCGATCCCGCCGTCTTTATTACAGTGGTATCTCAATTGTAAGAATATCGTATTAATGATAAATTTCAGAATCTGACGACATTCATTTCTGGTGCACTCGAAAACCTAACTCATTTTCGGTGAGTTTGCAAACGTTTCGCAGCATATCAGAGCGATATCGTATTATGTTTTTAAAAATGGCTCGTGGATTCGTGGTACTTTTTTACGGATTTTGTTGCCTTGATCTTGAGATTGGCATCTTTGAGACTTTGAAATATTCTCATGTAAGCATCATACATACATATCGTCCCTTCACCCTTATTATTGTTTGCTAATTTGTTGCGAATTACGGCATTCCGCGGTTTCGGTCTGGCGTCTTGCCGTTTTGTCTTCGTTTACACACGTGTTAATATCAAAAGGTGCCAAGGCGATATGAAGATGGCAAGATGTATTAGCTTGAACGGTCATCGTGTATTGTGATGGACTTATACGTAATATGCATGCTTCAACTTTTTGAAACACGTTGTCACGTGCTCATCATGTTGGTAACAATACAATGCGTTTTACACAGTCGTATGTCCTATGTCAAGTTCTTTAAGTGTAAGTTCCTTATCTTATATTATATAATGACGGTTTTAAAATTTTAAATAACTATCCTTGTAGTCAGTATCATACTCTTACCCGCCAGGCCGACTGGTTCCAAGCATCCTGGATGGTGTCGCGAGGCCAACATCAACGTTAGTGGCCTCGCAGCGCCGGCTTCTAAATGTGAGTGCGCAGTGGAAGCGTGGTGGGGCCATAACCTGCCGGAATATGCAGATAGAGCAGAGGGGAGAACGCTCCCGGCAGTGACAGAATGAACCTAAGAATCGATAACTTACGAGAATAAATACTTAAACACAAGCAGAGTCACCGAAGATGCCATACCATATATGACACGTGACAGTACGAACAAGTCACTGAGTCATTTCCGGCACCTAGTGATACTAGTGATTACACGTGGCGTTTCAACCGGTTGTGACACCAATTACGGACCCAACCACGTTCACATATCTAAGAAAGGTGTGGCATTATCGGTTTGCTTGTGCATATATTTCTTGATACGCGTTCTTCCCTCCCCTTGTGCGCGACGCAATGAATATTTCGATGTTTGAATGGTAATGCACCGACAGTGTCCACCATTATTATGTGATAAACCTTATCGTACACAAAGAAATACACGATGTGGGGGGGGAAGGTATTGTTAGTTCTAGGAGCCGTGATTTGAGACCAGAACGAATACAATTTCCATCTCCAAGTACTGGAGTAGGCTTGTTTCAACCCCAAATATACACTTGCAGGAAATGTAGGGAACAATGACACGAGAGCACCCTGTGTGAAACATAGATAATAAAGACAGGGAAGGACTCTCACTACCAAGAGCTTCTCCTATTCAGAAAAGTACGTGTCTTTAGTTTTCCAAAAGCGGTCTCATGTAACCTCACGATAATATTACACAACTGAATTATTTTTGTAGGAATGTAGGGCCTGTTCTTTTGGAAAAGAGGCTGTATCATACCTTCAACTGGTGTCCAAGACTCACTTGGCTCATGAATTGTGAAAAGGATCACAACACTGCAAAACAATTGAAGACTTTACAGCGATACGCATTTGAGATTGCCTCCGTTATACATGCTCGAGTCTTGTCTGCTGTTGCCTTGTGCACTGGGAAATCCTTCCCAGGTTGGAGTAATTCGGATGAGAGACTCAGCTAGTGTTGGTTACTGCCCAACTGACGACTACCTCTTGCATCCAGGCTTAGCGAAGGCAAGATGCAGGGGGAGCGGTAGTCCCTCTGGAGCGGTAGTCCCTCTGTGCTGCTGCATGCAACTGGCAACACCAAGCTTTGGTGTTCCTCGAAGACTCTGCAGAGCTTCGGAAACACTGCCCCTCGGGAAAGAGAGGTGGCTTTCAACCTTCCGCCGGGACGTCTTCTAGCTTCGCAGTGATCAGATCATTGATTTTTGGAAAGGAGACCTTGTCGTCCAGTTGATTTTGAGCCCACAACATCATCTTCAAGAGATTCGGGAGTCGAGACTCTGATGTTCCACAACCCCTCACGCAAGAATAAAGATACACGTGCTACAGTTGTCCAACCAAATAAAGCTTCTAAAACTTACTTGGCTGACGGTGGGCCACACACGCTTTTTTTATAGTGCCCACCACACACAAACACAGCAAGTAAGCAAGCCCTCCTCGTCTGATAGATCAGGTGGTTGATTTATCATGGTGGGAGCAACGGCTTCTGATAGGGTACTCCTAACCCAACGGAATACATCACTCGACCACCTATCCCTTATTTACGGATATCGGAGATGAAAAGGATATCGGATACTGGAGATGTGAAGGCTACCCGATAGCCTGCGGCCTCTCTCCAGAACATGACTACTCCACCTCAAGACAGGATGATAGGCCGTGTCTGTAGCTATTTGAATATTCTGGGCCCGTTTTGCGAGCAAGGGGATACCTTTTTCCTGACATTGACTGCTCAAAATTGCAGCGTTTAGCTCACTTGCTGTCTTCTGCCGCTGAGAAGCTTCGAGAAGTTCACTGTAAGTACAGCTCCGCATTTGGAGTTAGCTGAGGTGTGTTGGATTCCTGTCTAAGCGAGTTCAAGCAACTTCAAGCAAAGGCGTAATAACACTGGGATGTATAGAAGTATATAACTTCAGACAGCACCTGACAGGGCTGTTCGCCGTATCTTCGAATGCCAAAAGTGCAACGGTCCTTTCCAGTTCCTCGAGAAATGCCGCCTGCCATATCCGAAGAGCCATCTATCAAGGCTAGGCACAGTTCGTGCAAGAACCGCTATATTCTCCAGTCAAGAACCCAATTTTGGGTCCTGTTGAAACGTTTTAAGAGTGCATGAGTCACCGCTTTGTCGCGCCACACAGATGCCCGAGAGGGAGATAGGTGGAAGTCAAGATAGCTTTGCAAGGAATATTATGTCGAGAACGAGATACAAATTCCATCTCGTCACGGCGACACCAATAAAATAGTTAAGTATACTTGGCCACGCCAACTTCAGATGAACGTTGAGCCCAAGCTCATAATCCAGTGAGATCCGAGATACGTACGTTTTCCTCTCCTCGGGGCGCGAGGTACTCTTGAGCGAACTCTAGGGCTTCTTCGACGTTGCCAGCGCGAATTAGCTCTATAAGTCTCTGTTGCTGCAGATGGAAAAAGAGTTGAGCACGATCTTCCAGAATCTGTGCGTCGACCATGCTTCTCAGTAAACCCTAAACACCTGACCAAACCTTTGCAACCGGAATTCGCAATAAACGCGCTACCTCTGGGTTGAGGTCGTTGACTTTCTCTATGGCATCTTCCACTTGACCGCTCTGCACCGCTTTTCGAATGGCCATTCGATCATTCACCGAAGAAAGGTCAACACCAGCTGAGAAATAGTCAAGGAAGCGACACGTCACACTTAAAGTGGGCGAGCTGAACGTGAGGCAGTGGAACAAAGGTGTACAAATGAATGTTTCGCACAAAGATATGCTTTCAAAAGTGAGTTAAACAGGATACGGCTTGTTCCCGACTCCTTCTGGAAAGTTTCAGCAGCTTCCACAAAACCCTCGGTAACCAAAAAGTTCATCACAAGCTTATTCATATCTTCCTTCCGGATCTTGATTGTTGATAGCTTCTTTTCCCATTCTTCCTTATTTATCGTCTTTTTCTGGGAAGACTGCCCGAAGCCCTCTCAGCAAAACGCTCCGATACTGGATAGGGGCAAACACAAACAACAGCAGTTACCTCGCCTCGACCCATTTCTTCAGCCCGAGAGCAAAACTGCACAACAAATCTCCGAAGAGTGCCTGTTAGTGTTCCAGTACAGAAGTAACAGCGAAGGATTTGATGAAGTTGCACACGGCAGGAAATTCCCGACTGCCAGTTTACAGATATCTTTAGTTCGGTCGCATGGTAGGACTTACATAAACAGTCGAGTGTCACATCATGCGATGGTACTGTATTGAATAGTTTTTGAACTGTCGCTGTCGTGTGAGTGTGACGCTCAGATCACATCATCGGGCTGTTCAGCTGCAGCTGTTATAAACTGTATGAATCAAGGATGCGCTTTGGACGCGCTGGCGCGCCATATCTGGCGCGCCTGACCCATTTTGAGAGCCCACACGCCCCGCCAGCGCGGGCGGGCCAGGAAAAATGCACGCGCCGCGCTGCCGCCACGGCGCGCCATCGCTCCATCGTAATCGAGGCGCTCCGCCAGCGGCGCTGGCTCGTTCGCCACGCCAGCCCCACGCCAAGGCCAGGGGGCCACCCTTCGCTTGTCACGCCATGTCACGCCCCACGAGACATCAACGAAGGCATTTCCAGGGTAGAAGGCGGTCGATTTCGGACGGGGGGGGAGGCTGCCCCTCCCTCCAAACTCTCCCCACGACCCCTTTATCTCGCCAAGGGCGCCGGCGCGCTGGCGCCCCAATTTAATCCAGGCGCCACGCCAGCGTTGGCGGCACCCCAAAATTTCAGGCGCCACGCCAGCGCCGTGGCGCGCCACCACGCTGACAAAAACTACGCGCCACGCCACCGCCAACGCCAAAAACCCAAAGCGCATCCTTGGTATGAATCTTCAATCTATCGTATGCGAACAAGTAACGATGAAAGTCGAAGACAACAAGTGCTTTGTGTCACTTGCATGATAGAACCGTATAATATTGAACATGGTCTCCGCAGAGTCAGCACAATCCGATGATCAATATTCCCCTAAACCATGCTTACGCTCAACAAAAATCGTTGGATTATGCTGACCCTGCGGAGACGAAGTTCGATAGTGGATACAACCCGTACTATATATTTGAATATTTCAGTATCGAGTATGAGTATTTGTGTTATAATTATTATAGACCACAGTATCTATGCTGTATCATGCTGTTCAACTGTCGATGTCGCTCGGCTGTCGCAACATGTCGTGTGTGTCACGCGTACCTTTTCGTTTTGCTTGAGCAATTTAGAATTTTGCAATTTTCTCTTGTGTCGTCTGTCTCTGTGAATTACTAGCATCGCAATAAGAATTGAAATATATTCCCCTCTAGACTCCGCTGAACGTTTGCGCCTTCCTCAGCATTCTGGAATATCGTGGGCGTGTTTTCTCTCTTCCAATTGGCTGATACCGATGGTGTCGACTAGCAATTGTTTTTTTTATGTGTGTTCGCCTGATCCATACTCTTCTGTCGCTCTCGAGCATCCAGCCTTAGGTAGTCGATGATTTTATGTTTTTGATTTGGTAAACAGCAGTCATGTCAACCAGTCGTATTGAAGACTTGAAATCTGAGCTTGCCCAAAAACTCAAGCAGCTTCCCCCAGTTATCAAAACTTGTGAATCTGTCGTACTCTCGGAGACTATATACCCCCTCTTCGCGAACGATCTGGAGAGGTACGTGTTATATCTGAGCAATCTACTTTCACTATTTTTGCTCATGTTATGCACATAGCTGCTACGCATCTTTCGGTGGAGGTCCTCTGGTCGAAGCTGCGAGCTGTTTGGAGTCCTTTGAGTTGCTCTTTGTGGTTGCACAGTCGTCCTGATGATCCCATGGGAGAATGCTATGGGTTGGAAACCCGATGGACGGCTTTATCCTCGGCCTTACGTTCCGAAGCCTCAGGTAGTTGCACCGAAGAATCGTCACCAAAGCGATTAACGGCCCATTTCGCTAGCGTGTGGAGAGTATGCAGGACGTCTTATGCCATGCACTCTCCTGCCTGCGCCTTTCGTCTTTCGAGCTGCACGATATCTTGTGTGATATGTGGTTGGACTTCATATTGTATCCTGACGCCAAACACCGTGTGTATATTTGTGCCGTTAAAAGTGCGGGTGTCCACTCGCCGTGCCTCCCCTGGTTCGTGTTTGCCTTTCCTGCAAAATAAAAGCACCGATACAAGGCATACGCGTACTGGTGCGCTCTATTTGAATTCCAGATGTCACGAGAGCTTCTGCTTGCTTGCGAGGGGCTGTGCCCAGGATTGAGTACCCGCATATAAAGTATCACGGTACA
>LGRX02028363.1:0-20755 GCA_001247695.2 Cymbomonas tetramitiformis
GCCATATCTGAGGATGCCCCAGCCTCTGTGGTGGAGACTGTTCATGCACCACCGAAGAAACCTTATGGGTCAGATACTGGATTGACTTCAATGCGTGAGAATAAGGCTGGGGTGTCTGAAGAGACGAAGAGGCAACCTAGGAAATATCCGAGATGTTGGACACATGAGTATATAACTCAATTGAAGTATTCCATAAGAAGTGACAGTGATGAAGAAGAAGGGCTTGACGTGGCTCCTCGTAGGAAGAAAGCAAAGATCAGCAAGGGACAATGAAATCAACTGTCCTGATTAGGATTGTCCAAATGCATATTCTCTGATTAGGATTTGTATAGGTGGCAGATGATGATATGCCAGCCGACATGGGACAGATCGATTAGAGAATATGAACTGCGCGCCTTGAAAGTATAAGACTTGAATATTGCCCATTTGGAGGCTGTTCTAACTTGAAGTAACTATTTGGAGGAGCTGTTGCTCAACCTGTTAATTTACTGGTCAATCTTTCCTGCCATAAAGATATTGCAATTGCTTGAATTGTAGCCTTGTTCACAACACCCTCGACGATGACGAGGTGAAGGAGCTCTTCCTCGCCGCGCTGGACCCTGCTTTCTACGCGCCGGTGGTGTCGAGGCTCTTCATCCACCAGCAGCGAGCGGCCGTGGACCTTCTTACCATTCAACAATGGGTCCTCGAGTGCTACGCCCGACACGTGGCAGCCGGTACGCACACTGCCTCGTTCGCCCTGTCCGCAGCGGCCGTGGCCACTGACGGCGACACCTCGCAGCTGTCCGACCTCACGGCCATCATCCTCGACGTGAAGCGGCAGCTGAAGGTCCTCACGGACAAGGTCAACGGGCGGGGTTTTACCCCGCGGGCGGACAAGAACAAGATCGGCAACGGGGGAGGCGGCTCCGGTGTTCGTTTTGCGGCAGGTGACCTCCCGACGGGGGGAAACTGGCCGCAGTCGCAGGTGAGGAAGCGCGTTGCTTTCCACAAAGGCAGCGGCGACTTCATTCCATTCTGCCAAAATTCAACGTGCAAGAAGGACGAGGCCCGCCACTGGCACCGCGACTGCCCGAACGGCGGCAAGCACGGCGCTGGGGGAAGCTTCCACAGCTTCTCCCTCGGTGACATCGAGAACGACTTGCTGGCGGAGCAGTTTCAGACGGCCATGGACGAGCACGACGGCGAGCGGTTCGATGCGCTCTGCCTTCTGGCGGGGGGCAAGCCGGAGATGCTCGACGGCGTTTCGGCGTGTTCCTTCGGGATCGAGCCGGAGCGGGAAGACGGTGCGTTGCAGGAATTCCTGCCCTACTGCCAGCCTGCCACACACATGGGCGGCTTCACGGTCGGTGGTGTCGGGAGCGGGATCTCGGCTGCCGCTTGCACGCATGTCCGGGAGGACCCACCGCCGGCTCCACCGCCGGCGGCAGTCGAGCATGTTTACCCGGACGGGTCGGAGGCGTCCGACGCCGGTGACATGATGCCGGTGGACCCCATGCACGCGCACGAGCCCGACCTCTGCTTTGCGGACAAGATCGCACGGATGGGGGGGCTCTCGATCACGGCTACGGGAAAGGACTTCGCGATGCGGTACATGCACGCCGAGTCGGAGACCGGCTCTTGCGACGGCGACGCGGACGGGTCTGCGGCTGGGTATGACCCTATTGACGGTGAGGATGCGGTCCCGCAGCCTCTAGCGTCTCGTCGGGGATGCGGTGCACCGCCTTGGGGGTTTGGCCGCTCTTCGGCGATTGCGGTGATGGTGTGTGTTCTCTTCTGTGTTTGCGCCACCGCGGCGCCAATCTCGGCTGCCACTCTTGGCGAGGCATGTGCACCGGACCACACCGGCCTGGAGGTCGGTGGTGCTGCCGAGGCGACCACCAGCGAGCCTGCATTCACTTCTGCGGCACCGGTTGCTATTCCACCGCGCCGACACGGCCGGCACCGTGCTCGGCAAGGCCTTCACAATGCACCAATCGGGCTTTACATCCCGGTACCTCCACTCCCGGTCCCGCCCGCTTCACCGCTATATTGGGATGCACCACCGTCACCGGACTACTCACCGGGACCGACTACTGACGAGGAGGACGGGGAGGATCCCTCGCACGACGATCGAGGCCTTTCAGATTTCTTCTGGAGCTCTACGAATGATTCAATCACGGCATCGACATCTTCAATTCACGGCACCATGACTGTGCTGCGGGCCGGCACAGCAGTGCCACCGCCAACTAGTGGCTAGGAAGTTAATCATGCCGCTCCTGCACAGTGAGATTGACCGTAGCTGTATGTGCAGAAGGGTCCGATCACGGACCGGTTTCAGGTTTACAACTCTTGACTGGGAACCGCCCTGCCAGAAAGGACAGGCCTTCCCTTAGAGCCCGATTTCCACCGCTGTAGATGGTGTTTGTTCACAGGTTTCACTTTCGGCTAGCCAGTCACCACACTAGGTGGTGTGCTGGAACAGTCACACCGCTCGCTTTGTGACTCTCCCTATAGTAGTGTGTATGACTGTCACCCGAACCCGAACCCTAACTGTTTATGCCCGTTATATCGGGTTAACTTATCAACTTTATTGCTGGATGTGACACACCGACAGTCAAAATATGTCACTTGTCACTTCCTATAGTAGGCTGGGTGACCGTCACCAGTAGACGGGAAACACCCGTTAGTATTTATGTGTACCTCTTTTATCAATCTGAGACTTTTACCGTTCTGATATCGAAACCCTTAACTCAGGGTTTATTCTCCGTTATCCGATATATACACCCGACTATATATCTGACAGGTTTGGCCCCACTTACGTTTTATTTAGCCACTGCGACACCGCGAGGATGATTGGCTAAAGCCGGACGCTTGGGATGGAGTGAGGCGCTCCGCGCGTGGGAGTGCCGGCAGTCGCGGGTATGGCCTAAGTTTTGTGGGTTGATTTACGGCTAGCTGAAGGGCTTTGAGGACATTTTTTCTACGGGATTTAACGTTGGATTGGTTTACGCATCCTGGTTGGTCACCACACCGTTTCGTATCGGCCGCCATCTACCACACGACTTCTCGAAATTTCTGCTCTCTCACGGCAGCCGTATCGACGACCCACCACATTTCTTGGCCGCCCAAGACTACCGCATTTTTTTCCCCCACGTCTTCTTGCCTCACTCCACCCCTGTAGTCTTCTTCATCATGGTTGCTTCTACTAGATCAACGGCTAGCATGGCGCATCGCCGCCGCACATTAAGTACGATCTTTGACTCCGTTGCTGCCAGGCATGCCAACACGCCCGCGACCCCGACAGCGGCACAGCCGGCCGCTAATTCGGCGGGTGCTACATTTCTGGCATCGGTGCGCACCTTACAGCGGGAGCACTTCGACATGAAGGTGGCGAAGCACGTCCAGCGCAAGTTGTTCGACGGCAAAGAGGGGAGATTTTCCGGTGCGGAGCCCCACGCGGCGGCCATCTTCACGAGGATGGTCTCTGCCCTGCAGGCAGCATTCGTCACTGAGGACAACGGTTTCCTCCCACTCTTCACGCTGGACGACGCTACTTTGGCCGTCCGCGTGGAGGCCAACAATTTACAGTAAGTCGCGGTCTATAAGAAGCCGGCGGATTTTCGCTAGCGCTAGCGGCTTAATCTGGCGGACCGAAAATTTGGGCTTAGCGATGCCGATTTCTTATTGGTGCACATACGAAAATCTTCTTGTAGCGTGAAATATTTCTTAATCGTGCATCATCCAGTTCCCCGATCTGATCTAGCGTGTGCGATTTCTTATTTAAGTAGTAATGAATGATGCATTGTAGATCAGACGTAGCGTAGCGATTTCTTATATTGGATGCCAAATTGCCAGTGATGCACCTATATCTATAACTTGTCTCAGGCTCGTCCTAGCCTACGTGGTTTCTTATTAGGGGCCTTATTATTAGACGTCCGGGGTCAGCTTCAATGTCTAGTTGTCTACTATGGGGTGGACGACCGTGAAGCGAGCCACTGCCTCGGTGAATATAGGTATGTTGGTAGTCTGCCTGAGGCTGAAATGGCTAACGCCACAGATGGATCTTGGTTGGGTAGCACTGCAGAAGGCAAAGTAGGTTGATGCATGCAACTCACATTGCTGAATGCGATGATTATGCTAAGTGATGTTAGGATGAGACACTCACTATACGACCAGACTGGATGTATGGGTACTGTAAGTCCAGGCTGGATAGTATATGTGTTGTAAGACCAAACTGAATAGTGCACGTACTGTACGACCAAGCTGGATACACTATATATATATGTACCGTAATATGCCCAACTCTCGCTATTATCATAGTCATCGCATTATCTATATGCTTAAATATTCCCCGCGCGAAATCGCCTTAGTCATAATGCTAATGTGTGATATACCAACCACGATAAAGACCACTATACTTTTCCGTGCTGCTTGATTTCGACAATTTCTTAAAAGATATGTGTAATATGAGTATAGGGTTCGGTGAAACTAGCGTCTCGATTTCTTAATAAGGGGGGTTTTCACATCTCTAGTTTGAAATTGCTTGCGGGTGGTTTCTTATGGGTTTCTTAGTTTTTGGCGAGAAATCTAGCGGGTGGTTTCTTGTAGGTACCGTTTCTTATAGACCGCGACTTACTGTATTGTTCTCCACGATCGAGCTGCTGATCGACCCCTCGTCGCCCGCAGCGGACTGGTTGGACTCGTCCAGCGCCAGCTTCCCAGCAGACGGTAAGCGTGTCCTACTCGAGTTCGCCCGTCGGATGATCCCGGTCGGGGACCCCTTCCAGGGGCAAGCGGACATGTTTGCCGTCCGCATCGTTGCGGGCGTGGACCCTCATGGACCCATTGAGGACTTCAACGCCGCGCTCAAAGCTGCTAGGACCAGGTCGACGCTCCAGGACGAGGACGTGAAGTCCCTTTTCATCAAAGCCCTCGACGCCACCTTCTACCAGCCGGTGGTGTCCCGTTTGCTCCTTCACGACCAACGAGCCGCCCACGACCTACTCACCATTCAGCAGTGGGTGCGGGAGTGCTACGGCGAGCACGTGCGGGCGGGCACCGCCACCGCATCCGCACACCGGTACTCCCACGGCACGCACTTCATGGAGAAGGGCGTCGATGAGTCGGGTGCGGCGAGTGAGATCGCGGACTTGCGGACCATGGTGCTCGACTTGAAGAGGCAGTTGGCCACCTTCCTCGTCACCGCCGAATCCGAATCGTCTCCGCGGGGGTTTACCCCTCGCGCGGACAAACCGGACCGCCGGGTCAAGACCCGTTTCGCAGCCTCGCCCCTCCCCAAAGGGGGGAATTGGTCTCAGTCCGTCTCACGGAAGGTGGCCTTCCGCCGCGACAGCGGTGCGGCGATCCCGTACTGCCAAAATCAGGTGTGTGCTAAGGGGAAGGCGAGGCATTGGCACAGGGACTGCCCAAACGGGGGCAGGACCGGACTCTCGGCCTTCGCCTTCGCCGAGGAGGCCGAGAACTCCGTGTTGGCCGCGAGGTTCCAACACGCCATCGACAACGGCGACCCCGTGGAATTCGACGCCCTCTGCATGCTTGCGGGCGGGAAGCCGGAGGTCTTCACCGATCTCTCCGCGTGCTCGTTCTGCGAGGAGGACGGTGAGGTCCTCGTGTCCGCCGTCGCCGAGTTCTCTGCGATGGCGCACGCGGCTGGAGCTTCCACGTTCAACATCAACACCTTCACTGCCGACGTGCCGGTGGTGTCGGAGCCGTCCGCACACTCCCCGCCTGCGTCGGTTGAGTCCGAGGGGGATTGGACCGGTCCGCCAAACCCCTTCTGCCCTCCCGTCACCCGCACGTTTGCCGACTTCATTGAGGGCACGGGGATTGCATTGGTGCCCGACGAACCGGCCCCGAGCATGAATTTGCTCTCCGCGGTTGGGGAGACGGAACGCGTGATCGACTACAAGCCCGCGTCTTGCGCTACGAGCGACGATGACGACGAGGGTGACTCGGTGACACTGCCGCGACCACGGTACGGCTGCGGGAACGGCATTCCGAGGTTCGCGAGATCTCTCCTCACTTCCTCCTTGGTGTGCGCGCTCTTTGTTATTTGTGCCGCCGCCGCGCCGCACGCCGTTACCGGTGTCGGTGGTGCCGATGCGCGCACGTGCACGGCTTCACCGGTCGGTGGTACTACGTGGACTACCTCGGCGGTCCCGGCTACGGAGGCTTCGCCGACTGACATGGTTCATGGCGTGCCGTGTGCTATCCCACCTCGTCGCCAACGGCGGGAGCAGAGGCGGCAGGGCCTCTACATGGCTCCGATGCCGTGGCATCCCGGGCCGCCACCGCCTGCCGAGTTGTTTGTGGACGGCCCTCCGCTGTCGCCGGCTTCATCTTCAGACGACGAGGCTCCACCGTCGGGCAGCACTTGGCAGCATCCCGGTGCGGTGCAGCCTCCCGTGATCGAGAACTCGTCAATTTCTTCTACGAATGATTCATCACCGGCCCCGGGGGCCGGCAACTGCTTCACAGTCACGCTGCTCCGAGCCGGACAGACAGCTCCGAAGACCACTAGTGGCTAGAATTATTCACGCCGTGCCTGCCTGGGAGTTAGCTGTAGTATAGCCTCCTAGATGTGCGGAAGGGCTCTCTACATTTGAGCTGTGTTTAGGGTTTTAGCAAAGTAACAGCAGTATCTGACAATCTTGCTGTGACCTGGGACCGCCCTGACCAAGAGTACAGGCCCCCAGTTGTGCTACAGTTTCCTCCTGAAGTTAAGTAGGGAGTTTGTTTGCTTCGTTCACTACTAGCTCCGGTCACCACCCTAGGTGGTGTGCTGGATGTGACACACCGACAGTCAAAATATGTCACTTGTCACTTCCTATAGTAGGCTGGGTGACCGTCACCAGTAGACGGGAAACACCCGTTAGTATTTATGTGTACCTCTTTTATCAATCTGAGACTTTTACCGTTCTGATATCGAAACCCTTAACTCAGGGTTTATTCTCCGTTACCCGATATATACACCCGACTATATATCTGACATTTATTACATTCTGAGAAAACTCATCACTGAGTGAATATATCCCGAGTCCTAGGGGTATATCCAACACAAGCTGTCCTATAACGATTTGTAGTCTGGTTTGGAGTCAACGAAAGCCTTCTTCGCCTGTGGACTGAGCGCGTGAAAAGCCGCTGACCTCATATGCCTGCGTATCCTGGCCTCGTGAACCCGTTGTGCTTTTCCCACCATTTCAACGAAGCGCCTGATAAAAAGCGCCCTATCTTCGTTCTTGCCACCGGTGTAGCAAAGCTGGATGTCAGCCTTGTCAAGCGCGGGACTATCCCTGTCATACTGATCCATCTCGTCTACGTCGTCAAACGCAAAGAGGAACTGACTGGCTGCGGGCGCTGAGGCTGCTGTTGTTCCTGCGAGTGCTGCTGCTGCTGCTGCTGATGCTGCTGCTGCTGCTCTTGCTGCTGCTATCGATATCGGTGTGAAGGGACTGGATTCTTCTGGAGCCGACCCCTCTGTGCTCATATAGCCAGTGTCAAGCCCCTGACTGCTCCTCTCCCGAGCCAATCGCCGTGCCTCGCGCTCTATGGACTGGACAGTGGCAACGCTCGGCTCCGCCTCACCCTCCGTGGTCAAGTACTGCGTTAATGCTCAGTGAGTGGGACAAAGGAAGCGTGTCCTCCTTCGGCGCGAAGCTTATTCACCAGCAGGATGCAGGCTTAATTCAGGCTGGTTTAGGCCAGTGCACTGAGTGCCCCTGGATTCACACCGTTCTGAACAAGCAGGACGAACGAAACGCGTGTAGCCAGCGCAAGCCCACAGGTCCAGCAATACGTCTCGGCGCTCTGAATCAACAGCAGATGCAGGATATTCGTGCAAGAAGGGCTTAGAGCTGAGCCAGTGTGCTGAGCACCCCTGGATTAGCTAAGCCACCGTTCATCAAGAACACAAAGACCGTAAAGATAACTCTCCTTGAACCAAAGTATCAGGAATAGTGCAACTACGCAGAGCTGAGAGCTAAGCCAGTGTGCTGAGCACGCCTGGATTCGCAGCACCACTGCTCATTAAGGGTCCAGAAGTTGCCATGGAAGTTCACACTCAGTCCAGTAAGCAAGAGTACAAGTCACCATGCAGAGCTGGGAGCTAAGCCAGTGTGCTGAGCACCCCTGGATTCGCAACACCACTGCTCATTAAGAAGGTCACCGTTGTTATAAGGGCCTCACCGGTTGTCAAGTACTGTAGGAGAGATAAGAGAATTCTCGCACACACCATGATAAGGAGCCCAAAAAGTCCCAAAATAACCAACAACACTCCATCCAGGCTGAGCCAGTACTCGAATCAAGTCTGAATCCACCAGATACCTCTGCCAAACCAGTAGATAGTGTGTATGAAGCCTACTCACTTGTCGCCTTGAGGGCTGATGTCGCTGCTAATCCTCTGGTAAGCTCACTCCTGCTTCAGGCTTAGGCCAGTACACCAGGGGTGTCCCTGGATTAGCCGTCAGACAGGGTGGAACTACCAGAGAAACCGTAGGGTGCAAGCCCACTCATAAAGGTAACAACTCACTGCTGATCCGCTTTTAATTAGTAGGCCCAAGCAGATGCCGCCGCTAATTAGCTCCCAGGTCGCACACTTGCCTTTCAGTTGGGCCAGTACACCACGGGTGTCCCTGGATTCACCTCAGACAAGGTGGTCAACTGGAGGGACCACTGGAAAATAGCTCATCAAGGTGGTCATTCACCGCTGATCCGCTCTGTAGCTGCCGCCGCCCACGCTGATGCCGTGCCGATTAGCTTCTTAATGAAGAAAACCTGCCTGCAGTTAGGCCAGTGCACCATGGGTGCCCCTGGATTCACTGTAAGACAAGGTGGTGAAGCTGAGCATATCGCAAGATAAGAGAAAGCCGCTCATTAACCAGTAACTTCAGTGCTGATCCGCTGCCGCCGCCACTGGTGACCTTTTTTTCGTGCAAGTATCACCAAGTCTAGGGAAGAAGAAGGGTCCGCCAGTGCACCTTGGGTGCCCCTGGAGTCGCCTGACTTCCGAATCCGCTCTCACAAACTGCTGCCGACTTCTCGCCAAAGGGTCTTTACTTCCGAATTAACACTTGAAATAAAAAGCCGCTCCGCGCAGGACATTATTGTTTTGAAAAAGACTAAAAACAACAGTAAAATATATTCATCAAAGATCGGTATAATAACCACAAAGTACGAATTATTGTACAAAGCTGTGAGCAGAACTGTTTTAGCACTCTAGCACTGGCACGCGAACAGCCACCTAGTACTTGCGAAGCAAAACAATAATGAGTCCACTAGCCTGACCTACAGTCAGAGCTTACTTATATCTCAATGCTCTGTCACATTTCCCAAAACTGTAACGGGTTCTAGCCCTGAAATCTTCATCTGGCCAATGGAAAGTCATTATTCCATGCCAGCTCTAACAATGTTACCGTTCACCACATTTTGACTGACACGTCAGTGGCAAAGTGGTCACTGTCATCTCATCTTATCACTTCATGGTCACCCGATAATGACCATATCTTCTCTGGCAGGTCTGCACCTCTCGAGCAGTCATCTTACGCGAAGCCTATCATACTTGTCATATCTGTCACGTGTGTCACCAGCTGGACAAACCCGGCGCGGTACCATGAGAAGCCGGCGTTTGTTACACCTTCAAACTTGTAGTATATATTACTTGACTACGATAGCAAGGTGCGATAAGATAATCCGATGTGGTTGGGTTTCGTTCATCCCAAGCAAGGTTGGTTTAAACCAACCTCCACTTCCACACCCCAAAAGGCGGCGTCACAATTGCGCCATGAACCCAAAACCAAGGCTCTATATCGATATTTCCGATGAACCAATACTATCGATATATCGTATTTATCGCCGATTATCGGATTGCAATGTCTAACTATCGATTGTGCAGGTTTTGGTGTTCCATATTTAATTTATAACAACGATTACATATAAATGTCCAAGTAATCGATTATTTATCGATTGTGCCGATTATCGATACCGTTTTTCGGATATCGGATTGTATCGATTGCTGGACTTCGGGTTTAGGCTTAGTTATTATGGGCTCTGACTAGCCCCTAGGATAGCCTGACCCTGCTTCCGTATCGTGTCCGTGACATCCTAGCACTGTACTGTACAGTAGTACAGTACAGTAGTACAGTCTTGCTTTACTGTCTGGGTTTCCGAGAGCATAAAGCCTCGGCCAGACACTGTTTATGTGATTATCAGTTTGATGCTCAGCGAGCTTAGCCGGACAGCGTATCTGTCTTCCTCGCATCGATACCGAAAAACCAAACCGATATAGAGCCCTGCCCAAAACCAAAACAACCTAAGCCTTCTGCCCACTCAATGCCCCTCAACCTTTGCATAGCCGGATGCCACGAGGCGGATGCCGCAAACGTCAAATATACACGATACGTTCGATATGGCTGGGTTTCATCCCAAGCAAGGTTGGCATACCAACCTCGACTTCCACATCTCAAGAGCGCGCGTCCCTCCTCGCCATCGGATACCTTCGACATGACATGCTCACAAATAGCGTATCGTAAGTTTACACATCATGATAAGCGAACTGAAAAATAAAAGTAGCCGAGCACTTTGGAAATCCCTGCGTGTATCACAGCAGTCACAACACCGTTCGCCCCATGAGGCGGAGGAACGTTGATGAAATTGCGTAGCCGTCTGGGAAGAATTTTACGATGCAATTGTGGATTGGGATGGGTCAACGAAGAACGAGTAACAGTAAGCAGTCACGCAACGGCAACGTCAATGGTGGTGTCTGCGATGTCGATGTGTTCACCGTCTGCTGCCGGCGACGCTCATTGCGGTCACCGTGTCGCTGTCTCTCACGCGATAGACGCAGCCGTGACATGCAGTCATCATGTGTCATCGGAAAAGTTGGACGAGTTCCTAGCGCCCGTACCCTGTCCCTTACAGCTATGTTTTTGGTCGTATAAACCCCTTTCGTTTGCTATAATCTCAGAACATCAACATGATGATGATGATGGTGGGACATACAGTAGTGGTGATCAAAGGTTTTTGAGCTCTGCCGGCGATTTAGGAGAAACGGCCGGCGACAAAAACACTTAACGTGGGCTTACAAGTGTAGGCATCGATGATAACTGCCGGCGGGATAAGGAAAAGTGGCGTTGCCACCGGCAGACACGTAGGATATGACTGTTGCACAAATGACTGAATTCGATGGCGACAAATTTGGGAAAGATGACACGGTGTTAACGGCAAAACCGATGGTACGCAAAAACCAGGAACAGACTTTCGAGATCGAACGATTTCGATCGCAGTGGGAAAATACCATGAAATATCCACCGTTGGATTCTGTGGCATGTACCCTTAACATTTACCTTCTGCTTTCCTTAAGCTTCTCGCTTCCTGTTTTATAGTGCTTTGACCTGTATTTGGACTTCGGTTCGTGATATAATACACATAACGAAGTCAAAATATGTTCGGAAAGATAGTTGGGCACACACATGACTTCATCCCAGACTGGATCCCTTCATTGTGCGAATTTGGGGCGACCGCCTCAAAGGGAGCGCGGGGCGGTTTTGAACGGTTCGCGCGTTTGCTACAAACCGCCATCTGAGGTTATGATTCTTTTCACGTATGAAAACGTGAAAAGAAATAACATCGAACCGTTAAGAATGCCATCTTAGGAGTACTGAGGCCGCAATGCATCGTGAGCGGTTGTAGGGCTTTCCGCAAAGCCATACGCATGAAGCGCGTGAAAGCGCGGATCCCGTTCGCAAAAACTGGGGTTTTTGTCAACGGGATAAGTTCCTAATTTCCAAGGGATAAGTTCACATCTGGAACTTCATCACCGTTGGAATACAGGCGGCGAAAAGGAACTGACTTTCGGACTTTCTTCGGAAGGGGAAGAGTTATAGGAAGAATGATCTGGTAATATATTCGTAACGGGTGAATATATTAGCAGTAAAGCACAGAAAACACGCAGGGCCGGGTGCTCGGAACGGTGATAACATAAACTGATAAGTTAGGCTAACGCGGAGGCTAACTAGCAGGTCACGGATCGCGATGTCACGGCTATGGGTGTCACATGTCACACACACGGCGAGGGGTGAAACAGGGAGAAGCAGGCCCCCATACAGTGGGGGGGAAATCAGCTTCCCCGTGACACCACCTCACCCCGAAGGTGTGAGTGGACATCCCGAAGCAAGCAAACCCTAAATCCTAACCCAAGTTACTAGAACGTTTAGGCCTAAGGGGCCTTTCTCAACCCAACTAGAAGCACATCCGTGCATGGGGCGTTGCCTAAATTCCTAGTACATAGGGCAAGCATCTACAAGCCGCGGCGTGATTGCGGAATGGCGGCGGCGGAGTTCTCGATTGCAGAAGTCCTCGAGCGCCACGAAAACGATGAATCTCATGAAGGATACAATCGTGCCGCACAGGCCGCACGCCCCCAACAGTCGCGCCGCCCATAGCCGCGCGATGCCCCAACAGAGAGCGCACCGCAACGGCAGATTGGGGGAAAAGTTGTATCCTTCGTGTTTCACTCTTCGCCGCCTACGTGTCACAGGCTGGGGATCACATATCCGTCGCTCACACCATACTACGCCACCACCATCTCTCATCGTCATCAATAAGCCGATATAGCTCAGTGGATAGAGCGCACGACTAGTGACAGTGAGGTCTCGGGCTCGAACCCGGTCTCGGCATCTTTTCCCTCGAGTCGATTGGATTTGTGATTCCCATCAGAATCAGCCAATGCCCACGCGGTGCCAAAGCCAAAAGCGGCCTGGCACCACCAGAGCGAATGCGTCGCTGAAGAGGGGATAGGGAGGTGGAAGGTGGAAAATGCGGTGAGGGAACGCGATCGAGGCCATGGGGAGGAACTCGAAAGGGATGATGGAGAGGGGCGAAGTGGGCGTGGCAACATCACCACACACCACTAGACGGTCAAGAGGTGGGGTGCAAGGCGAGGGCGAAGGGGGTGGAGGGACGAAGTCGAAGGAGTCAAAGCACTCGTTGTTGATGGCGAACGCGATGGACTCGAGCTTGGTGCTTGGTGTGTAAGCACCACCAGGCACCACCAGACTACAGTCCAAGGGAAGATGTCGTTGTCGAAGCAAGTCCAGTGCAGACCGAACTGCGGCCATGCGCGCACGCTGGCGTAGCGAGGCCATGATGTCAGCGGCTGCAAAATCTGGAAGGCGCGTCGATAGGGTTTTGTGGGTGAAAGGTAACTTTTCGAAAAATTAACCAAATCAAGCGATGGAGAAGTCAAATTGGGGTAGAATTCGACGAGGAAAACGGTGGTGACGTCAAAAACGTCGTACGGTAAACCAGTCACCCGGCAGCAGAGGCGCTGCTGGCCAGAGTGTTGAAGGACGTTGGGGAGACACGCCTGGAACGAAGCAGGATGCCAGAATTACGGTAAAAGTTGGAACGGATAAGAGCGGATTTGAACGGCAAAGTAAACCACCAATCACAAACGGTAGGCGGAGTACTCGAACGGGCAAAGACGGTAACGGAGATGCCTTCACACCGCTAACGGATAGGAACGAAGTAAGATGCCAAAATCTCGGCAAAAGTGGTAACGGATAAGTACGGATTGAACGGAAAAGCAAACCACCAATCACAAACGGTAGGCGGAGTACTCGAACGGGTAAAGACGGTAACGGAGATGTCTTTAAACCGCTGACGGATTAGAACGGATAAGTACGGATGTAGAATCGGCGATGAGGCCGAAGCGAGTAAAATGTCGCGAGCACCACTAGCGCGGTACGGGACCGATAACCTTATAGGAAGAATGATCTGGTAATATATTCGTAACGGGTGAATATATTAGCAGTAAAGCACAGAAAACACGCAGGGCCGGGTGCTCGGAACGGTGATAACATAAACTGATAAGTTAGGCTAACGCGGAGGCTAACTAGCAGGTCACGGATCGATGTCACGGCTATGGGTGTCACATGTCACACACACGGCGAGGGGTGAAACAGGGAGAAGCAGGCCCCCATACAGTGCGGGGGGGGAAATCAGCTTCCCCGTGAAAGAGACGGTGGAAGGCGACGGTGCCTACCTTCAAGGCATTACTCCGGAAGAAACGCGACGCAGACCTACATCTAGTAAAGTTTAACCTAAATCTGCTCCTTAAGTATGATTACCTAATCGATTTCTTCACTGTTTGCGGGAGGGTAAGTGGGCAAAGTGATTGACACTGGGTACCTAAGCCCTAGCCGAAGCGACGGGACTTGAGGGTAAAAATTCAGTGAGGAATTCGCGCTCAAACGAGCGGACTCAGCGCGCTTCGACCAACTTCAAAATCCGAAGGAAAATGCATTTTCCAGAGCTCTAACACTGTGGATAATTATAGATCGTGTCGCCATCTGACTCAGTCATTTGTGCAACAGTCATAGGATAAGAACACCACTGGTGGGACCTGGGACATTTAGGTTTATATAGCGGCCGTTAGGACTTTCGTAATTAATTGTGACGAATTTAGCTGTTGAATATGGAAACTGAAATGAAAACAATGTAAATGTCGAGTGTAACAACCTGAATGTACCCTAATACCCTTTATATATAGGTGCCCGAAGGGGCAAAATATCTTTAGACAGGCTATATTTTAGTTTATAGTTTAGATAGGATATAGTAAGATCATTTTAGATTTTAGATAGGCTAAGGTCATAATAATATAATACATTTATATACACTAATATGACGTGATTAAATCGACGAGGAATTTCTTCACCCGATCGCGCCGAAGCAATTCGCACCCCGGAGAGAAAATCTAGGTATAAATGAATATCCAATATAACATTATGTAATTATAATTATATTTCATTATCGTAATATAATAATACCCTAATACCCTTTATATATAGGTGCCCGAAGGGGCAAAATATCTTTAGACAGGCTATATTTTAGTTTATAGTTTAGATAGGATATAGTAAGATCATTTTAGATTTTAGATAGGCTAAGGTCATAATAATATAATACATTTATATACACTAATATGACGTGATTAAATCGACGAGGAATTTCTTCACCCGATCGCGCCGAAGCAATTCGCACCCCGGAGAGAAAATCTAGGTATAAATGAATATCCAATATAACATTATGTAATTATAATTATATTTCATTATCGTAATATATTACGACAATATAATATATTACGACAATGAATATATTACATTGTATATATTACATTGAGTAATATATTACATACGAATATATTGAATATATCACGACAATGTATTGTCTTATAAATATTAATACGACAATGAATATATTACATACGAATATGATGAAATATCTATAATCGTGCGAAGCGACATCCAACACTCGACTGCAGAACTTGTTTGTGGTGTCACTTGCCCTCAGCCTTACTCGATCGGATGGTTCACTGTTGTTTTTTTTAAACAACTGTAGAGCCTAGGTGTGCGAAGGCCATCTTTTTTATTTCATAGCTGGGAGAGGGCGAAGACAATATACCTGAATATTCTGTAAACTAAAATATCCCTACACATTTGAATAGCAAGTCAGTTTCAGTGTCAGAAATCGATGGGAAGGTGAGAGAGCTCGACCAAGGAGAAGGGAGATTCGTGCTCGTTACAAAAACTCCTCTTTGTCTTTGTCGAACTTATCGCACGAAAACCAACTGCAGAAAGTGTGGGTGTCTCTTCCTGGGCTGCTACACTGCTGCACTCAAAAGTGATACCCTTAAATGAATACGCATGTCTTTCCAAAGCATCTTTGACGATACTATTCTCGTAAACAACTCTGCTGCTGGTAAAGTTTACAGGCCGGTTACTTCAGCAAACGCATGAATAAAACCTCGACACGCGATTGAAACTGCTTTCGTAGTAACGTGCTGACGTGCTTTTGTTACGTTATGTCGCTGGTATGCTCAACTCGACGACTCAACAGTCAGCTAGCATAGCAGATACTTAGAACGTGGAGCTCTTTGCACAGCTTGGGCAGCTGCGTGTGTTCTGATACGGGCAGTTAGCGGTCGCCAGCGTCAATGGCGAGAACCGTCGAGGCCGATCAGAAATCAAACAGTATCTTGTTTTCGTGAGACTCGTCCTAGCATCGCCACATTCTATTCGCTTTCTGGAATTTGCCAAAATGGCAAATCCACAGGTGGGGCTCTACTGTGAAACACACATTGTTCGTTCAGGCGCTACTGTTTTGGTGTGCTTCACACAGTTTCACAGAAAATTGGAGACATGTTAGTGCCAGCTGTAGTCTCTCGTTGAAGGTCGCATTCGTTTTGCGGGACGACAGCTTACGCGAAACAAATCAAAGCGTCTGTCGGCAAGCTTTCACCGTGGTGTGTGTGCAGGCGGGAACGGAATGCATGAAGGGGATATGGAAGAACCTTGTACGGAAGGAAATGGAAAAAAGCAAAGCCGACAACGGGGAAGGGCTCCACACCTTGCAGATCATGATGGAAAGCTCGTTTTTCACCAAGAAAAAGGAATCCGATCCCGCTTTCGAAGTAGCGGTAACTCATTCGCTTTCCTGTGTAGCCCTCCTTTGGGGAATTCACACAAAAATGCCAGTGAGAGTTTCAATTCGACTTTCTTCTTCTTTCCACTCTCAAACCACAACTCCCTCGAGCACTAAGTCTGGATCACCGCTTTGACCCGGTTATGCACTCCCCTTAGGATTTTTTTCACGCTTCTTCCACACGCAGTACATGCACACCTTGTGAGCAACAATAGTTCAAGACGGCTTTCCTATGAACAACATGACAAGCAAGACAGCTCTTCGCTCATCCGTGTTGTTGTTCCGGGAGTGCGAATTTTGGTGGTGACAAGTCAAAAGTTCCGCCTGGTCAAGGCAGCACACGTGTAAGCTCTCTGGGTTTGTTTGAACTGTCAGCCATTCTGCGTCCAACACGCAAGACAGCCATATGATTTAAGCTGGCTGGCTTTTTATGTACAATAGGGCCTTCATATGGACGTTAAATTTCAGCAACTTGACTACTGCAGTAAAATGGGTTAGCGTCCCAGTCTGGGAGTCCTCTTAAACCAAAAAGTTATTACTTGCTCCGGTCGCTTACTCGCTACCTCCCATCCAGCTCGAAGATGGCAGCTCACTGACCCAATAAACGTTAGGAGTCAGTTACAGGATAGCCAACAGGAAACGCCAGGGAGCAGTTTGAAATGTGTGACGCTTTGACACACCGCAATCTCATATGAAGTGAGCAGAGTCTCCGATATCAGGATGCGTGCGTCGGTAGCCAGAGGTCTCCGTGATCCGCCTCGGATGCTCCTGAAGCATAGGGCACGGTGCACGCGCGTAGTTGGTGCAAGATTTGCTGAAAGCTTTGATAGGGCAAGCTGTGTGGTGAGCGGTGGCCTGCTCTGATACGCACTGGCAGGACCTCATCAATGAACTGATCACAGAGGACAAGGAGGCAGAGCTCAAAGCCGAGGCCTTGGCCAAAGAGGTATGACCGCAATCCTCAACTGCCTAGATAATAGCGACTAACACAACCCAACGAGCAATCAGCTTTACTTTTACAAAGTAACCTTGTAGCGGTGTGCTTGCAGCTGAGACATCGGCTTCTTTCCGGACTGGCAGTCCACTATGCGAGGACATTCTTAAGCTATCCGTCTCTCCTCCTGCCTCGCAGCGTGGCACTATGCCCTTCCCTACGAACTTGGCGCATCGAACTAACTTGCAGCGGCCATCGCAGCGTGTCCCCCGCAGAAAGTCAGTCCGGAAGGTGTTTCGATAGTTGAGCAGTCCTGTGTCGTAGCACCACACGCCTAACCTAAGGTTGTATTCGTTGATAGTCACGGAAGATCCGATGATGATGTCGCATTACACCGTTGTTAAAGAAGTGGTGGCAACAAGCTAGTGTGAACTGAGGCTGGCACCCTCTCTTTACCAGCTTGAATGCCTTCTGCACGATGTCTACGGGATATGACCCCACTGTTAAGCAATTAGGCAGTTCTGATGCTGCAGGTGGGGCAAAACTTTACGGTATATTCTTAGGCTTGTTATTTTTTTGCGTTGGCGTAACTTTATCTGAAGCTTCTCCTCTCGCAGGAGGAGGCGAGCGGCGAGAACCTGACACCGCAGGACCTGATGGCCTACGTCTCCAAATGCCTGGCGGACGCTGGACACGAAGGCACCATTGAGGACAAAACCGCAATGATGGCCTCAATCGATGTTTGCCGAATGTTTGGTAGCCACCATCGCAAGCGTCAGGTATACAGAGTGGATGGCTTGCCTCAATATCATAGCACTGCATTGGCAAGGATATTAAAGTGCACCGGTCGGCATGTGGTGCCTGCGTATCGCTGTGAGTTGCCACTTTCTAGTTTGAGAAAGCATGGTTCGAAGCATGGTTCGAAGAAGAAGGCATGCTTCGAAGACGAAAGCATGGTTCGTACAAGCACGGTTCGAAGAAGAAAGCATGGTTCAAAGAAGCAAGCATGGTTTGTAGAAGAAAGCATGGTTCGAAGCATAATGGTTCGAAGAAGAAAGCATGGTTCAAAGAAGCAAGCATGGTTCGTAGAAGAAAGCACGGTTCCAAGCATGGTTGGAAGAAGAAAGTATAGTTGGAAGAAGAAAGCATGGCTGGAAGAAGAAAGTGGTTCGAAGCAGAAAGCATGGTTCGAAGAAGAAAGCACAGTTAGAAGAAGAAAGCATGGTTCATACAAGAAAGCACGGTTCGAAGAAAAAAGCATGGTTCGAAGCATGGTTCGAAGAACCAGGCACGGTTCGAAGAAGAAAGCATGGTTCGTACAAGAAAACATGGATCGAAGAAGAAAGCACGGTTCGTACAAGAAAGCACGGTTCGAAGAAAAAAAACACGTTTCGAAGCAGAAGAAAGCATGGTTGGAAGCAGAAAGCACGATTCTCAAAAGAAAGCTTGGTTCGAAGCAGAAAGCATGGTTCGAAGGAGTGGACCTTCGAGTTCCGAGTATGGTTCAGGGTGGGTCTTGTGTGTATCTTCCAGTGAGTCTCCGCTCTGGCGTCCATAACGTTTTGTGCTCTGTAACATAACGGACTATCCAACATGTTGGCCCCGAGTGGGCTTGTTGTTGTGGTACTCGCTCAGGTGCTAATTTACGATCCTGTTGAAGGGGAACTCGAGATGGACATGAGCTTGAAACAACTAGTGCACGAAGTGATCTTAAAGAATGATAACCCGTGGCAGTCACTGGCGCTGATTGCAACGCGCTGGGCGAAGTGAGCCCTAGCTCACCCTCTGCACGCCGAAGCCACGTGCTGGGCCACGTGGGCCCTAGCTCACCCTCTGCAGGCCGAAGCCACGTGCTGGGCCACGTGGGCCCTAGCTCACCCTCTGCAGGCCGAAGCCACATGCTGGGCCACGTGGGCCCTAGCTCACCCTCTGCAGGCCGAAGCCACGTGCTGGGCCACGTGGGCCCTAGCTCACCCTCTGCAGGCCGAAGCCACATGCTGGGCCACGTGGGCCCTAGCTCACCCTCTGCAGGCCGAAGCCACGTGCTGGGCCACGTGGGCCCTAGCTCACCCTCTGCAGGCCGAAGCCACATGCTGGGCCACGTGGGCCCTAGCTCACCCTCTGCAGGCCGAAGCCACGTGCTGGGCCACGTGGGCCCTAGCTCACCCTCTGCAGGCCGAAGCCACATGCTGGGCCATGCAGCAAACATGTACGGCTGGGTGAGGAGTGTTGGGTACGGGCACGGGACAAGAGCAGTGGACGGTGCGCGTTGTTGCGGGACTTGACCCACGATGAGTTTTTCGAGATGATGCGGGAAGTGGACAATCTGACGGAGGACGACATCGAAGTTGAGGTAAATTGCTTTGTGCATGCAAGGCCCTCCGATCTATAACGGTCCTCCTCCTACATTATTGTCATCAAGATCATTGCCACCAGCAGCACGCGAGGCGAATATGCCTTTGGATTGTATTTGCCAGTGGAGGTGGCCGCGGCTGGAGGTTTTAGCAACGGCACTTAGAGGCAATACAGAGACCGAAGTTTGAGGGGCATTCAGGAAGGTAGGAGAAGCGTACCGGGGAGGAGCAATTCCTCCTGGGGCTCCTCCTCTTGCTTGTGTCGAGGGGTACGGGGGAGGAGCAATTCCTCCTGGGGCTCCTCCTCTTGCTTGTGTCGAGGGGTGGTGGAGTGCAAAGAGAGTGCTGAGGACGGCTGGAGGGCGCTGGGCTGCGGCAACAGCCATCGGGGAGACGCCGCCGGAAGAAGAAGTGAGCACACAGCCGTTCCCTCCCCCGTGTAGCCCGCTGCTGTGTTGTGCGGTGGCATCCCTGGTCTTGGGCAATGTGAGAGCAGCGGTGAAGGCAATCGGCCTGCCCACTCCGTAAGAGATATCGATGGGGAGGTGTGGAGTGGGCTGCGTTGTGATCCAGCGGGGGAGGTGGTGGTGACAGGGCCCCCAAAGTGGTGGAGGTGATCCAGAAGGCGAAATCGCGGAAGAAGGAGTGGGAGGAGGCGCGGGCCAAAATGCGAGCGGCGAAAGAGGAGTCGCGCAAAGCCGAGGAGGAGGCAGAGCGGCACAAGCGGATCAAGAAAACTACAAACGAGGCGCTCGAGTCGAAGGCCAAGGTGAAGACAACTGCAGTCAAAGTAAGCCGCTTGCCTCCACCCTTTTCAGCCCCCCTGCTAGCCTCCACTCCTCTCTTGCCCGGGGCGCCCTCTGTGATCTGCAATCTGCCAAATGCCTAAAGTGCCCCCTGTGGGCAGCCACCCGGCTAATACCGGCGGCGTCTCTCTCTCTGTGGGCAGCCACCCGGCTAATACCGGAGGCGTCTCTCTCTGTGGGCAGCC
>LGRX02028364.1:0-19140 GCA_001247695.2 Cymbomonas tetramitiformis
GTGACACCGACACCGCGCCTCAGTATGCGCTTGCACCATCCTCTCATGGCCTGGTGACACCGCGCCTCAGTATGCGCTTGCACCCGCCGGGCCCATCTAGTGCATCACAGGGCGCAACGGGTCATGCAGTGCAGAGGTGGGTGTGGCGCCGCAGGCGACAACGATGTGCACCAGGAGATGATGGACTTCAACGCTCAGTCGCCAGATACTGATGATCACATGGAGGGGACTTCCCAAGAACTGCCCTTAGACCATGCGGGCCTGCCCCCGGGTGCACCCTGGCCGTTCGCCTTTATCCCATAGAGGCCGTAGCCTGATTGGCTGCTTAGCACCGGGCTCCAGTGATTGGCTGCTCTGCACCGGGATCCAGTGAAGAATCAATCTAGCTTGGTTTGGATCGAGGCATTGTGAATGGAAGGCCTTCCTGTTCTTTGTTCCTACCCCCCATGTGGTGGCGCTCCCCCTGTGCATGAGAACCTCCCATGTTGTTCTTCACTCGTTCATGGGAACTCCCTCTTTTGGTGTTGATTTGAGAGAAATGACATGGATGGAGGGGTGTCAAGCCATTTGAGAGATGTTTGAGCCCTGTGACTGTGTTGTCGGTGCGCTCATTGGTGAGTTCTCCAGAAAAGCTTAAAGACACGCTGATCCCATCAATGTGCTAACATGCCACGGGCGGCGGCGTTTCGCAGGTGACCAGTCCAATGTTGCGAACACTGATCATACTGACGAGCATAACCCTCATGCAACTCCATTAGTCAAGCCGCGCTCGCCACGCGCCTCAATATATCTCCCTATGTGGAAACCGGATCTATGACATGCGAGTTTTGCAAAGTACCCTGGATGAGCTCAGCATGTGATGGCATGATTGTTTTATCAAATAGAGCTTCGTTTGCAGATGCCACTCTATCAGGTGATTCCGTAGAATGCAATCGCAACCAGCTGCCGCATTGCAGTATTCAATTTGTTTTTGCTCAAAGAACCAGGGAATCGTTATGTTGTCGATCACCAACAACTACGTAACACTGTTGACGGTTGTAAGAGAGCATATCTGCTGATATAGAATGAATCTCCTTGTCGGAATAGCATGCTGTTGATTTGTTTTGATAAGCTATTTCACATCAGTGCCGTCAGGGCTATTTTGCCTTAACATGAGACCCTGAAAATCCGCACTCTCGCATTTCATTGTCTCAACCTCTACTGTGATTGTCCCGGGCTACTGTGTTTCCTTGCGTTAGCAGGGCACGTTCAAGGATCTTCTCTCTTTATGGTTTATGACATTCCAGCATGTGGCTGAGTGAATGTCTCTATACTACTGTCCGGTGAACAGTTGCAGAGCTGCATTGTCTGCCAAGCTATTTTCTTTGCTCCTTCCCTGTGTAACAAACGCCGGCTTCTCGTGGTACCGAAGCCGGGGTTGTCCAGCTGGTGACAGGCATGACAGGCCTCGCGCGTGATGACTGCTCAGAGGTAGTAGAAATGGTAAAGAAGATGCTGTCATTGTAATGTGACGTCAGAAGAAGAAGAAGAGTGTTTCTGGAAGATATGACTATCAGAATGCTGCCACTGACGTGTCAGTCAGAGAATGTGATACGGTAACATCATTAAAGCTGGCAAAGAATAGTAGCATCCTATTGGTAGATGATTTCAGAGCGGAGAACTGTTACAATGATGCACGGATGTGACCTTGACTAGTGATAAGTAGCCTCTGATTGAGGGTCAGAGTCAGTGGACTCATTATTGTTTTGCTTTTGCAAGTGCTAGGTGTCTGTCGACGTCCCGGATACTAAACTGCTAAGACAGCTCTGCTCAAGTTTTGTACAATAATTCGTATTTTGGTGGTTTTATTATGATTCATTGATGAATTTTATTCTGCTCTTTTCATTCTTTTTCAAAACAATACTGTCCTGTGCAGAGCGACTTTTTATTTCAGTGCGAATTCAGAAGTGAGAAGTTCTTTGGCGACAAGTAGACAGCAGCCGAGAAGAGCAGACTCGGGATATAGGCTACACCAGGGGTACTCTGTACACTGGCGGGTCCTTTTTCCCTTCTTTTGTGCGGTGCTTACATACGGGCACACTCGTAGCGACGGTGGCAGCGGATCAGCAGCTAATGACCAGCTTGATGAGCAGCTTCTTATTCTGTGGTTTCTCTACTTTGGCCACTTTATCTGACGGTGACACCAGGGACACCCTTGGTGTACTGGCGGATCCTTAAGCGGGTGGGCCACTAGACGGTAACTAGCAGCGGCATCAGCGTGGAATAGAGCGAGCGGATCAACTCTGGATATTATGAACATAGTGGAGACCACTCTGGCAACGGTGTCTTGCGAATCCAGGGGTACTCTGTACACTGGCTTAGCTTGATTACCGTTGCTTATCTTGGGATTGTCGGCGGATTAACAAACAGCCTTTCTTTTCCTTTGCGACAAACTTCCTTTGCCGACCTTGGACTTAATTGGCGGTAAGACACTTATGGCACCTATTATCTTCCTTGATGAGTGGTAGCTTAGCGAATCCAGGGGTACTCCGTACACTGGCTTAGCTTGCGCTCTGCTGTATAACTTCTCTACTTGGACTTGACCGGTCGGTCGGACACTTATGACACCTGTTATCTTTCTTAGTGAGCAGCAGCTTTGCGAATCCAGGGGTACTCCGTACATTGGCTTAGCTTAAGCTCTGTTGTGCAGTTTTTCTTCATTCACTGTTGATCCGGCATATCAGAGGCGACAGTTACGGACATGACCGTGGTGTTATTTCAATTATGCTGTGTAAAGGGCCCAGTCAGCCCAGGGGTACTCTGTACACTGGCTTGACTTGGTTCACCGTTGCTAGGAACTCCTTCTCACCTTCCTTCTACGTAATATAGTACGGTTCTGGTAGTTGGGACGCACCTGCGAGCGGGCTGCTTTGTGAATTCGGGTTTACTCCGTGCACTGGCTTAGCTGACCCTCTTTGGGAAACTTCTTCCTGGTGGACAACTTTCATCATATTGTTGGTGTGCCAACAATACTTTGCATGGTCTTTATCCTTCTGGCTGGCCGGGTCTGTGTGAATCCAGGGGCACTCTGTGCACTGGTGTAACTCAACCTGGATTCAGTTCTCATCCTCTTTTATCATATTGTTGATGTGCCAACAATACTCTTCATGGTCTTTATCCTTCTGGCTGGTCAGGTCTGTGTGAATCCAGGGGCACTCTGTGCACTGGTGTAACTCAGCCTGAATTCGGTTCTCATCCTGCGCATAGGCCAGTTACACTTTTAAGGGGAGCACAGCGTTTTGCTTCCACACTTGTTGTCTGTTGGCAAAGCACGTGACCACGGCGACAGAGGCTGGTTTGGACGTTGTCGCTGATCACACTGCACGAGAGGCGCGGCGGGTGAACCGAGAGAAGGGTCATCAGAGGCGGATTAGCAACTTTATGAGCACGGAGGAGCAGACGTCAGAGCCCACCCACTCAGGAGCAGCAGCAGTAGTTACTACCCCGGTTAACCACTTTCTACTCGCATTTGAGAATATGGAGGACATGGAGCGTTCTGACAGAGACACAGATGGTCTTGGCAAAGTGGATTCGAAGCTTAGCTACACAGGCGGTAAGAATGAGGATAGAGCAGCGTTTATCAGGCGCTTCGTGGACTACGTGGGGTTAGTACAGCGAGCCCACGAGTCGAAAGTGCGCAGGCAGATGAAGACAGCAGCTTTTCAGGCCCTCACTGAAGAACAGAAGCAGGCGGTCAAGGATTCCAAGCCGGACTTCCGATCCATATGGGATCTCATTCCCTCTATGTTGGCAGGAGATGACCAGGCCACCTCACCTGCATATGAGTGGAGGTGCGCGGCGTATGAGAAGGACGGCATGATGGCCTCCACTGCATTTCGTGTCCTGAAGGATATCTCTGTCAGGGACTCCTTTCAAGGCTCTGTGCGCTGTGCGCTACCTCTCTTTCATGAGATGAAAGTGGGGGAGACGAGGATAGTCTGTAGACCTGTTGAGGCGGATGACGCCGATGGGGAGCAGGGGGGCCATGAGTGGCTCACCGAGGGGACTTCGACCAGGGGTCTCACAGGCGTTGATGGCACTGAAGACACTCATTATTTCTGGGCTCTGCGGGCGTTCGTCGCGGAACTTGAGGCTAAGTTTCTGATGAAGGGTACCAAGGAGAAGGAGGATCTCCTGGTTGCTAAGCCACAGACCCCTGAACAAGATGGCCTTGCGTACGTTAAGCTCTGCATGCGCAGGGAAGCAGCATTGGACGCAGACAAGATGGTGGCGGACAGTACGACCAGGCAGAACATCGAGGATTGCATCAAGTTGCTTCGTATCAGGGAGTACAAGAATCGTGTTTCTGAGCAGTTACGAATGCAGTTCCCTGCCCCCACCAAGGTGACGTGGAAGGACTTGGAGGTCATCGTGGAGGTGCAGGACAAGCTGAAGAATGATGCAGAATCGTGGGCGTTAACCCTTCAGCAGGAGCTCACACGCAAGTCAAATTGCGTCTACTCATGTTATGAGGCCAGGCAGTTGGGGATAGACCTCCCTGAGGTGGTGGCCGCCATTCGGCGCTCTGGCGCTGCCAAGAAGGTTGAGGCTGGGGACAGGCGCAAGGACTTCAAGAAGAAGGAACCAGCTGCACGTGCTGGTGAGGAGGCGCCCAAGAAGCCAGCTCGTGAGGCCCACAACGCGGAGAGGGCCAAGCATTCTTACAACAAGGTCCCACCGCCTGATGCCAAGAAGGACAAGCAGTGCAAGTACTGCTTCATTCAGATACCGCACTCCCTTGATCGCTGCTACACGGGGAGCTGGGATGCGTACGTGCCCCAAGACTTCCACAAGAAGCGCCACAATCGCCACATGAACACGAGGTGAATAACGCCAAGATGCGCGAGTACAACCTCAAGCATATGTTCCCCGAGCACAAGATGGGCATCACCACGGAGGAGTGGCTCAAGTTGCCAGAGGTCAAGCAGCAGAGGGCAACTGCCAGCGCTGAAGTGCATGCCAGACTCACTGCTGAGCTATCGTCCATGCAGGCAGCAGGGCAAGCTGGTGGGGGTGATGGTGCAAGGGCCCAGGCGCTTTCAGAGGACGAGTTGGAGTACGAGTCCCACTTTAATGAGCGGGAGGAGTATGCTGCAGAAGATCGCCTTGGCTCCGCTGGTGAAGAGGAGGTCGTTAATGACCACTTGGAAGATGGGTCCATGCCGGAGCTGCAAGCGAGGGTTGCAGTTGCGTTGGGCAACACGCAGAAGATGCAGGGCTTCCCGGTCAAGACGTCCGAGGAGTTCGACAAGGACGCCCAAGTGCCCCGAGCGGTCCCTGCAGATTTCTTGAGCAGGAAGATGCACTTGATGGCATCACATATACGGAGTTCCAAGCAGACGTGCACGCAAATTGCAGCAACATTGGTGGCCCGGGGCCTGATACGCTTATGAGCTGCCATAGGCTGAGTATATATGTATCTCATCGGAATGCATGTGCGCGGAGCTACCACAGGCTGAGTATATATATCTCATCGGAATGCATGCGCGCGGAGCTGCCACATGCTGAGTATTTATGTATCTCATCTGTCACAGGTTAAGTAGATATGTATCTCATCGGAATGCATGTGCGCAAAGCTGCCACAGACTGAGTATATTTGTATGTCTCACGGGAATGCATGTGCGCGGAGCTGCCACACACTGAGTATATATGTATGTCTCATGGGAATGCATGTGCGCGGAGCTGCCACAGGCTGAGTATATATGTATCTCATCGGAATGCATGTGCGCGGAGCTGCCACCGGCTGAGTATATATGTATCTCACATCTGAATGCATGTGCGCGGAGCCGCCACATGCTGAGTAGATATGTATCTCACATCTGAATGCATGTGCGCGGATCCGCCACATGCTGAGTATGTATGTACCTCATCGGAATGCATGAGCTGCCACAGGCTGAGTAGATATGTATCTCATGGGAATGCATGTGTGCGGAGCTGCCACAGGCTGAGTATATATGTATGTCTCATCGGAATGCATGTGCGCGAAGCTGCCACAGGCTGTATATATGTATGTCTCATCGGAATGCATGTGCACGGAGCTGCCACATGCTGAGTATGTAGCCGTCGTTGATTAAGGTGTCCGCATTCAGAAAGCAAACCCACTGCTCGATTCTTGTGGATACAAACGACGATTGTACAAAAGTCACGGCATCGATCAGAGCAAGGGAATTCCAAGATGAAATTTCGCGTTATCGTGATTTGAGAACCTGCTCGTCGGTGGATCAATCATTTTTTATTTCAGAAGCCTTGTTCGAAATCCCAGTAAAACGGGTCCCGCAACGCTGGGACATAATCTTGGATAAAAATATCTGGGATTCATCGAGAGTCCTCTCGTCTAACCTGGGCACAAAAGCATGCAAGGACCTGGCAGAAAGGCTCTATAGATTTGTCGCGGATAACAACTTGGAGCTGAAGGTGGTTTCCTTTTCAAGGGGACCTGATGGAGCTATTGTAGTCCCGGATGAAGAGTCTCATTATTCACTAATGCCACGTTTCTCTCCTCTGTTGAACATGATGTTTGGACGGCACAACATCGACTGCTTCGCAACAACGGCTAATGTTCGGGGATGCCCCAAAATGCGATTTTGCTCAAGGCTGCCAGAGAAAGAAGCTTGTGGCACCAATGTCTTTGCCTATCCACTAGCGGGACTAAACTGCTATGCTAATCCGCCTTTTGCATTAATGGGACCGTTCCTGATGTATCTAAGAGAACAGAAAGCGTCAGCCTTTGTGGTTGCTCCACAGTGGGATGGTTTCTCTCCAGACGGGTTTTGGTGGACTGCGTACAATAAACTGTGCAAATAGAAGTTCAGAATCGCTGAAGCAGGAGAAGTCTGTTTCCAACAACTTAGAAATGGAAGATGGTTAAAGGCAGGCCCACTCCCGTGGGCGGTTTGGATTTTTAGATTCGATTTCTCTTAAGAATACTTCGTATTTCAAAAACAATAAATCATGTGATATATTAATAGCCTCCCAGAGTAATCCGTTTGTCTTGGAAAATAAATTGTTGTGAACACCGGTAACTTTCGGGGAAGGGGAACAATTGGAGGTTGACAGGGTGGTGGCAAGAGCCTGTTGAGAAAAACCCCTGACTGGGCCGCCATACAGCTAAGAACGAAGGAGCTTCAGGAAGCAAGGGCCCGGGATGTGTACCAATCGGCCAAACTCCGGAATTTGCGGGCCCTAGTAGGGGAATTCCTGGCTTGCATGACCCCACCAGAATCATTGGATTCGTGTACAGCACAACACATCTTATGGTATCTTATTTACTTGGAACAGTTCGGTAAGACTAACGTGCATTCGGCCACGTGTCCTCAACTGGGAGGGTGTAGTTGCCCAGTCAGACAAGCCGCAAGTTCGGTGAATTCCCTTATCGGCAGACTCTCTAGTGCCTTCCAGGATTTCGGAAGGTGTGGGTCGGACAACCCGTGCACGGGTAGAGTGGTTAAGGTCTATGAAACAATGACCAGGAACGAACAATTGCAAGCAAGAATCACCCCAAATCAGGCAACACCACTATTCAGTTGTACGATCGACAAGCTAGTGATTCACATGAACGCAGAGGCAGCTGGTTTTGCCTCGACACAAGATTGGATACTTTTGTTCGTCACTCTTAGATGTAAGGCAATGATCCTGATGGACCTATACGCTCTGAAGAGACCGGCGGAGCTGGGCGCCACAAGGGTGGAAGGAATCATAAGATTCCCTGATAACTCTGGTTTTCTCTTCAACTACCAGTGGGGGAAGACACTCCGTTCGGGCGATGAACACGTTTTCGGAATCAAAAGACTCCCCGATAAATCTAAATGCCCCATCTCAGCGTTGGAAGACTACCTCCTAGTGATGAAAATTTTGGGTCTGAACCTTGCACAAGGATTCCTGTTCAGGCCGGTCAGGTCTGGCAAAGTGGAGAATAGTCCAATTTCCAGGAAACAGATGAATTCAGACCTCAAATGCTGGTTGCAAAAAGCAGGGTTGTTCAATGGGGAAACATTCTTCAGCATTCGGACGGCAGGAGCAATTGAACTTGTCCTTGAAGGAGCCGACCTGCAATAGGTTATGGGACAGGCATATTGGAAAACAGAGAGGATTGCTAGACATTATATGAAAGTGTGGCAAGTCTTGGGAATGTCATCCTCAAGGAAGATAGAGAAAGTCTCGACGAAAGAATACATGGAGCTGAATGCGGCATAATCATTCGTGCGGGTATTTGTATGAGTAATTTGATTATCAAATTATGTTGGCTCGAGTTTGAGAGTTGGGGTGGAAAGGCGTCAAGAGGCGGGGGTTGTGAGTGTTGGCGGAGAGGCGACGCTGGAGTGGTGCCTTGTTGCTTCGCATTACTTTCCGCTCTTTTTCTCGCAATTCCTACCCAACGGGAGCGGATCGGACAAGGTGACTGGGCGGTCATCCGATTTACGGGGAATCTGCAGGATCAACAGTATCACTGTTGATCGCCGACTTTCCTTCCGTCATCAGTGATGACCGTCATTGTGCCCGGAGGCACAGCGTGAGCCGATATGCCTATGCGTCTGTATGTGTGTCATCGGGAGTAATCTGGGATAGGCACGATGACGGTGAAATTGGGCTTGAAATCACGATGAGAATGAGTACCAGATGTCCGGGGTATGACAGTATGACACTATGACACTATGACAGTATGACACCATGACACTATAGTATGACAGTACTGTGGGGTGGTCATCGTGGCACTCAGTCAGATCCTCGAAGAATGGTCAGATTCGCATCGGGATCGGAAAGACAATGAAATCGAATATCAGATGTCGGGGGTATGTGTGCCCGGAGGCACAGCGTGAGCCGATATGCCTATGCGTCCGTATGTGTGTCATCGGGGGTAATCTGGGATTGGCACGATGACAGTGAAATTGGGCTTGAAATCACGATGAGAATGAATACCAGATGTCCGGGGTATGACAGTATGACACTATGACAGTATGACAGTATGACAGTATGACACTATATTAGTATGACAGTACTGTGGGGGGTGTCATCGTGGAACTCAGTCAGACCCTCGAAGAATGGTCAGATTCGCATCGGGGTTGAAAAGACAATGAAATCGAATATCAGATATTAAGGTTATGACAGTATGACAGTATGACGCTATGACAGTATGACAGTATGACAGTACAGTAGTATGACAGTACTGTGGGGCAGTCATCGTGTCAGCCTGTTGGCATAACATCTGAATCGAGAATGACGAATCGGAATTAGAAATGAGATCGGATCGGGAACTGAACGTTGAGCCGAAGTGTGACATCGGCTCTCGAGTGGTTGACCCTGCAACCTGAGTGACGAGTGAATAAGTAGAGCACTTGAGAAGTGTTTAGCCTTCAGAACTCGGAACCGAATTATCGTTTGTACCTCAATCTGGCCCTGATCCAGTATATTATAAAAATCCGAATTGTGTACCTTTGCACGTTCAATCAAAAACATATCTCCGAGCATCTGTCGTCGTGCCCCTGGCACATTTGGTATCAGCGTGCTGCGATTTCGCCTCTGCGCAACTCGCCCACGGGCCTTTTGAAACTTCCGTTGTGATACAGGGGGAGAGCTGCACTTCCGGCTATCTGGGCGCAATTTTAGCCTCCGTAAGTACATTTTTTTTCGTATACAACGGCCGTATCCTTTGGAAAACATCTCCAAAACTTCATATTTTCGCCCCTTAACACTGGGGGCCCAACCAGGCTCAGAAAAGTCAACATTCGTTTTCCGATCTTAAACTCCAAGTCTGCCCCAGGCTACAAACAACCGTCAGGGAGCACCCTAAAGGGTTTCCCCGGTTTATAGTAGCCAGGAAAACCTCATAACTCACTTTCTAGAGCTTTAAAAAGGCGAAAAACAGCCAAAAACAGCCCAAAATAGCCGTTTTAGCCCGTTTTCAGCCTACCCCGAAACCTTCCACAGTAGCCCCCACCACCAAAAACTCCTTCCCCAGACCCCATAGGACACCCTAGAACCCCTCAATACCGCCCTCACGGCCACCAGCAGTTGGGAAAGCCCCTCAAAACAGCGCTTTTAGTGGCTTCTGGACAGTTCCTGGACAGTTTCTGGACACCTCTGGTTTACCCTCTGGCTGGAATATTTTGGGAGTGTACGAAGTCCGGTTACCTTCTGGGACCTTGCTGAGCTTTCTGGTTGCAGTTTCTTGACCCCTGCCTGCATACATAGGCACTTGAAATCTGTGTCGCGGAGCCCTGGCGAAATTTTGAGTTCGCCGGTGTATGGCAGTACCCCCTTCGCCAGAAGAATACAGAAGAGCGTGGTGGAAGCAAGGACCCATCAAGTGGGTATTCCCTCCAGACCCTACCTACCCACCAGCAGGCGCCTTCTGGCAGAGCGGTCCTTGGAGCGGTCCTCCTTCCCCCTCCTCCTCTTCAGACGACGAGGTGGAAGACAACTGAGCGCCTGGACAGCATACACCCTGGCTATCCCACCAGCGCGCCACTACCGTGAGTGGTACTACCAGGGGTTCACGGTTTTCGTCTTCAACTACCCGGACCCTTACCACCCAGCAATACCGGTGCTTCCTGGTGAAACCTTGGCCGACGCTCCACCGTCTCCAGAAGTCAGCCCTACACCTTCACCTCCTCCTTCCCCCCCTCACGAAAGCGACACTGAATAAATAAAGGCGAGCACTTCCTACCTTCTGCTCACCTGTGGCTTTTGCCACACCCAGCGTGCGATCTGATCAGCTCAGCAGCCAGTATGTCGCAACATATATCAGAGTCCTTTCCCAGCATGGGGGTCAGTGCAGAGCCGTCACGCCCCCCATTGTTCTCGCCCCTCACCTTCCCATCGCCCGCCGCTTACGCTTCCGCTCACCCCATTCCACATCCAGGCACCACCATGCCCTACACAGCGGTGCCCCGCCCTTATACTATGCCGGATGGCACCCCCGCACAGGCTGTATGGAACGGCGTCAATTGGGTATTGCCCCAATCAGCGCCCCTCGCTGGGGGAGTATCACCAGTGCCGTTCACACTGGGAACCCATCACCCCGTGGGTGCATATCCCACACCGTTCCAACAACAGCTACAGCAGCAGCAGCAGTGGCTCGCGTACCAGCAGCAGCAACAGCAGTGGCTTCAGCAGCAGCCACTGGAACCGATGCAGCAGCAGTTACAGCAGCAACAGCAGCAGCAGCAGCAGCAGCAGCAGCCACAGCAGCCCCATCAGCTGGCGCCAGCCACCTCCGTGCTTCATGACTCAGGCGCGGATCCCTCATCGCTGCAGCACTTCATCAGCATCGGCGCCGCGGCCCTGCCGGACCCTCTGCAGGTACCCCTTGACAGCAGGGTTCAGCAGAACGTCTTGGGCGGTACCCAGCTCTTGGTGCGTCACCTTCCCGCGGTGGCGACAACCTCAGAGACTCGCCGGCGTCGGCGTTCCCGAAGGGCATCTTCGGGCCCTGCGACACATGGCAAGCATCTTCCAGGCCCAAGCCACGCACCTGATCACTCTGACCCCGACTCCGGCACGGACATCAGCCGCACCAGCACGGGGACCAGAGGCAGCCGAAGCACGCAGGCACGGGCTGAGCGCAGGCGGAGGGCCGCCCACAGGTCCGGCTCTGACTCGGACGCGAGCAGCCGAAGTGAACACATTCGCAGAGAAGTCCTAGCGGCAGTACAGGCCCTGGACATCTCCGCGGTGCTCTCGAGAGGACTCGCGCTGCCTGGTGCGACGACATCGGCAGGAGCCTCCCCACCAGGCGACCCTCAGGGCAGCGCACAGGGCCTGACGGTGGACCATCTACACGAGGCAGACGCTGTCGCCAGCGTAACCCCTCCAGTGCCTCAGACCGCCGCTGAGACCGCTCCCGCCGAACCTCCCACTCAGGGCCGGCCAAATCCCCATAACATGATGGTGGCCCGCCGGCGGCAGTCGATGGAGACGGTGGTGCACGGCGGTGGCAATCCCGACTCAGAGCCCAGAGACTCCAGTCCAAGCGACTCGCCACCAGGCCCCCCTAGTGATCCACCTCAGGATCCCCCTGACGATCCCGCACCAGAGCCCTCCTACCCTCAGTACCCAGAGGTCAGAGCCCTCTTCGTCACCCACGATGGTGGGTCATTGTGGGTGCACCAGTCAGCTGGGGTGCGAGGCGCGGCAACCGTCTCCCTACCATGGGACGAACGCCGCCGGGCTGGGGTGCAGGGCGACGCCATCTTGTTCAGGATCATGCACCTGCTGGGAGCGCCGCTGACTGCATATGCGCGCATGGGGGGCCGGCTACACCATGCACCCCTACCCCTTACCAACCCTCGTGTGGAGACCTGGGTCCTCATGGTCGACCGCGAGGTCATGGATATGGCAATGGGGGACCCAGCCGCGGCCAATGTGCGGTCTACCAGCATGGGGCAGCCAGTGTGGGAGTGGATCCCTGCTACTGCGCGGGAGTCGGAGATGCAGAACTTCGATCAGGACGGGCTCGCCGCGTGGTCGGAGGTCAGCAACTCCGATTGGTACCGGAGCATGAGCGTGGTGGCCGCACAACCATCCACACCCCTGCCCTTCCATACACCTCTCCCACTCCCCGCACCACCATCAGCCCCTACATTACCGCCCACTCCGACCGCAGTCCCCACAAATCCCGCGCCTGCGCCTCCGCCCGCGCATGCCCCGGGACCACCACCTCCTGCCCGTTTTCCCCATTCCGCCGCCGCAAACCCCGTTCACTCTGCCGCTGCCGCGAACCCCGTTCACTCTGCCGCCGCTGCGAACCCCGTGCTCTCTCCCAGCGCCACCCCCTTTGTTCCAGGCATCGTCCGTCTGCCGCAGGGCACTAACCTGCGAGCATCTCCAGACGAGGTCCGCCTGGAGCACAAGACCAAAGAGATGGTGCTAAAGCTGGTCAAGAGCGTCACCAGGTTCCCCCGCTCCGCGTCCGACACAAAATCGGCCGACAAGGAGGGCCTCCTGACGCAGTTGGAGCACTACTCCCACATGGTGCGGAAGGTATTCCAGGAGGCCATCGTGATCGAAGCACTGACCACTCCCAGTTGTACGCCATCAGTATCAGAGTACCAGGCGAGCGTGTCAAGCCTTCTTTGGAGCTTCAAGGAGTACACTCTTCAAGACCAGCAGAGAAAGTTCTTGGAGCGCGCGGCGGGGACCTTCGGGTCCGAGCAAGCTTGGCACCAACGCTACGGAGAGCTGGACGTGTTCTTCAGCGATCTGGCGGTGTGCTCTCTGACGCAGGCCTACCTGGAGAACGCGCACGGCGAGGCCATTGCCCTGAAGCAGGCGGTGAACGAGACCGCGGCGGAGTATTTCTCGCGACTGGAGACCCGCATGGCCTCCGTCAACTTCTTGGCAGGCAGAGTCCCAAATTGCGTGGAGATGACCAACTTGTCGATGCTCTCTACGTACCGCCGGGGGCTGAAATATGCACCCAAGGTGATGCGGCGCCTGAGAGCCATCCACTTGGATGTCTCCAAACCATAAGAGTGGGAGAGGAAGGCCGTCGCTGACGACATCCCAGGCACCCACAACGCCTTGTTGAAGATTCGGGAAGTTGCTGAGGAGGTGGAGAGTGACATTGACACGGAGGCGGCTCAAAGGCGCTCTCAAGACCGTCCTCCCCGTGCTGTTTCCTTCGCTAACCCACCACCTCGCACCCCCTTCTACAGGCGTACCCCCTCTTCGAGCCGCCCAGCTCTTGCCATGCTGGAGAACGGGCCCGCCACCACCGTCGCCGCGGCAGTGACTCCTTTGCCACCACCACCTGGCCTCTCCCGCCCTGACGCTCCGAAAGTCCGCCGGTGCTTCGCCTGCGGCTCTGCGGAGCACATCGTCCGTAACTGTACGGACGAGGCTAAACTCAAGGAGTGGAGGGCCAATGCACCCGCGCGACTGGCGAACTCCCCTGGGTTTGTAGCCGCCGTCGTTTGGGCCATTGAGCAGCAGGAGGACATCTCCTCGGTGGATGGCGTCCCAGAGGAGTTCTCCGAGGAGGTCTTGGCTCTTGCTACCTGTGAGGACGAGCAGAGCTACCAGACCCTGGCGGCCCTTGCGGGCATCAAGCTTGTGGAGGGTGACGGCCTTCCCCCGGTGGAGGGCGATGAATGACTGGCCGGCGGCCAGCCCCAGACCCTGCCCTTCGAGGAAGTGAGGTCTTGCCCTGATGATCAGACCCTCTCCGCCCTGGAGAAGCGGTCAGAACCAGTGGAACCCCGACGCGCCCGAGGACGCAGAGACCCTTGGGGCCAACGTCCCCATCCCAAGAGCGTGGCCTTCACCTCTGGGACCCGCCTGCGACGCACCTACCGCTCAGCTGGTGCCCCATCGCCGCCGAGGGATGACTTGTCCAGCCACCCTCTCGCAGGAAGCACCCCCTTCGATGAGCCGTCGCTACCTCTTGATGACGGCCCCGCTTATACACAAGCGAGGATCGAGGGTCGGAGGGGACGGCGAGTTCCCCGGCACAGACCCCCCATTATGGGCAACAACCGCGGAGAGCCCCGCGACCTTCGCCCCCGACCGCGTGTTGTCTTGCCGCTGCCCATCTATCAGTCCAACCTCGCAGACCCACGGAAAAGGCTAACTGCGTGGCACTGGAAGAGAGATCTGTACTCCCTCCCCCTCGAAGTCGCCATTCAGAAGGTCCGCAGAGCTCTGCGCAAGTCCCCAGAGGCTGCCAAGGACCTGGTGGATAAAATGTCGGAGCGCGTCCGCAGCCGCGTACACTCTGGGAGTCGATCGCCAAAGGAGCGCGTGAACCGCGCCCACCAGCTGGCAGAGAGGATACGCATTGCCCGCGAACCTCAAGATCGCAAGGAGGGCCATCAGCGCATAGCATTGTGGCACCTCCTTTCACACGACGGTCGCCAGCAGGTCCCCGAATCCTCTAACACCAGCTCCCACGACCTCTACGCGGCTTGGAGAGAGCTGTCGCCTGCCGAGCAGCAAAAGGCAATCGCCACTTCGAGTCCGGACTCTTCCCCAGGTAGCAGGCTGTGGGAAAAGGAGGGCGCACGAAGAGCAGCAGCGAGGTCTTCGACATCCCTCTGCACCCTGGACACTGAAGTGGGCACGATACCTGGGACAGCGGGAGATGTGGGTTTACCTGGCGCCTGGTGCAGTCTGCACGCAGTACACCAGTACAAGATGAGGAAGCTGGGTCCCAGCCCCTTGGGAGCATCCCCTCCATCATCCTCGCTGGCCGAGCCCACAACAGAGACTACATCTTCGCACCATGATAACGCGCCGGCCACTCCGGGAGGAAACCCCGAAGGTTCATCCTACTGCTCAGAGGCGGAGGAGACCTCCGCACCCAGTTCGCTTTGCTTCACCCAGCAGATGACCACCGTCAGAACGCATGAAGCGGATGAAGCGCCACCCTGTCTCGACAGCCACCCCGTCGCTGAAGACCCTGAGGTGATGGAAGAGGAGTCCTCGGTCAATTCGCTCTGCTTCACCCAGCAGATGGCAGCAGCTGGGACCCCTGAGACGGGAACTGACCACCAGAGCTCCCACCAACTAGCCCACAACTCCCCTGCTGGTAGCCCTCAGCATGACGAGGATCCTCTCACCCATGGCAGTCTCATCAATAGTGTCGCTACCCATGTGAGCCCCACAACAAGCGGCACTACCCACGTGAGCCCCACAGTAAGCGGCACTACCCATGTTAGCCCTACCACCAGTGGCACTACACATGTGAGCCCTACTACCAGTGACACCACCCATGTGAGCCCTACCACCAGCGACACCACTCATGTCAGCCCCACCTCGAGCGAATGCACCTCAGCGGGCACCCTGCTGACGGTGAGTGCAGACAACCTCGTCAGTCATCCGCCTGAAGATGTTGATTTGCTGGATGAGGAGTTCTACGCCGCGTGTAGGCAAACGCTGGAAGAATGCCGCGAGGCCTCGGACAACCTCCTCCCCAACCTCAAGTGCAAAAGCATACGCACAGATGGGGGAGTTCAGTGGAAGACTGACATCGAGGGTACCCTCGCAGCGGCCCATGACGAAGAAGGACCGCTACTACTGGTATTCTACGCAACCCTCAGAGGGCACACGGTCAAGGTGTTGATTGACTCGGGGGCCTCTGACAACTTCATCTCGGAGCAGAGCGCTAAGCGATGTGGCCTCACAACACGAGCCGGCTCCGAGATGCGAGTCACCCTGGCGGTTGGATCTGTGAAGATCACTGGCGCCACCGCGTACGCCAAGTTTAACACGCACACCACCACGGGCACCTATACGGAGAACGCCCTTGCCCTCCGGATCCTGCCACTGGGCATACATGTGGATGTTATCCTCGGCGGAAGGTGGCTGCGCAGTCACTCTCCTGTCACTCTGGGCTATGAAGGGAATGGCTCCGTCTCCTTCCTCAGGAAGTCCCGCAGTGGCAAGATTGGGGATCGCGTCACCATCACAGGCTGTTCTCCTGGGAAAGCATCTGGGGACAGGTCTCCGAAGGGCACGGCCTGCGCGGGATTGGTGGATGAGGTGTTCCTAACCCCTGCCCAGCTGAAGAAGTACCTGGTGTACGCGGAGACGCAGAAGCTACGCGGCAATGACGACCCGGAGATACAGCCCGCCTGGCTCATGGTGGCCGAGAAGTCCCCTGACGATACTGCTTCTGCCTTTGCAGCCACGGCTATCGACTCTGAGAACGCCGAACCCGCTGCGGACACTGAAGATGCAGAAGTAAGCCCTGAGTGGACCCTCAAGTTTCAGGACTTCTGGGGTGAGGAGTACAAGAAGGAGATGACGACTGCCCTACCGAACATCGATGGACTCAGACATGACCCCCAAGATGAAGCCACCATTAACTTGGACCCTGAGCTGAGCAAGAAGGGACCTCCCTGCCAGCGCATCTACAAGAAGTCCGCAGAGGAACTCCGCCAACTTCGAGAACGCGTGGAGACTCTGATGTCCAAGGGCTACATCCGACCCTCTTCCAGCCCTTATGCAGCTCCCTGCTTGATGGTCCCTAAACCCGGGAACCCCAAGGAGCTGCGACTGGTGATCGATTACCGGCTCCTCAACCGCCAGACAGTTAAGGACAAGTATCCTCTCCCAGACATCCAGATGATGTTCGACGAGATGCAGGGTGCGAAGTTCTTCTCTTCGTTCGACGCGGTGGATGGCTTCTGGCAAGTACCGATGGCACAAGGAGATGTCGAGAAGACCGCCTTCACCACCCAGATGGGGTCATATGAGTGGTTGGTCATGCCGCAGGGGCTGCAAAATTCACCATCTCAGTACCAGCGACGGATGCAGCGGGCCTTGGGCCATCTCCCGTTTGTCCGGATCTTCATCGATGATGTGGTCGTCTTCAGCAACACCGCTGCAGAGCACTACGAGCACGTCAAACAACTGCTCCTGACATGCAGGGAGAAGGGCGTCTTCCTCAAGAGGTCCAAGTGCCAACTGTTGAAGAAATCCTTGCGGTTCCTTGGCCACTGTATCTCCGCAGATGGCTGCAGACCCCAACACGACAAGGTGGCTGCAGTGAGGGACTGGCCCGAGCTGGAAACGGTTACCCACGTCAGGCAGTTCTTGGGCCTGGCGGGGTATTACCGCAGGTTCATCCACTGCTTCTCCGAGATCGCTCAGCCCCTCACCCGGTTGACCAAGTCGGACGTACCCTGGGAGTGGGGTCCCATGCAGCAGTGGGCCTTCGAGGAGCTGAAGAAGGCCCTCACCTCAGCGCCAGTGCTCGCCTTGCCCAACATTAAGGGTGCCGCAGACGGCACAGCGCCTTTCGTGGTGCAGACGGATGCTAGCGGCATCGCTCTTGGGGGAGTACTCATGCAAGACAATGGAGATGGTCTTGGGCTGCGCGTGATAGCATACGAGAGCCGCCAGTTCTCAGCCGCCGAGCAGAATTATCACACCGGCGAGCGTGAGCTAGGTGCTCTACACCACTGTACCACCGTTACCTGGCGGCATTACCTCATCTTCACCAACTTCCGCATCCAGGGTGATCACCGCCCCCTTGAATGGCTGATGGAACCTGGCAGGGAGCTTAGCCGCAGACAGGCACGCTGGTACATGGATCTGGTGGAGGTGGGAGTCCTGAGAATGGAGTACATCAAAGGAGCGCTGCTGCTGGTACCGGACGCCCTGTCCAGAAGACCCGACTTCAAAGACAAGGACGTGCGTGAGGGGTTGAAGGAGGCAGGGGTGATCGACCCCACCTCGGATCTGCCGAAAGACCCCTTGGCAACGCTGGAGTCTGAATGCTTCTCCAGCTCACCACCCGCAGCTCATCCCCACTGGGCCCAGACTGTTGACTGTTGGCTCTCAGCAGTGGAGACCCTCTCCGTGGCGGAACAGGCCATGGACGTGGGGGAAACCATCGCTCTCGTTAACCCGAAGCTCTACAAGGGAATGAAGGAGGATCATCTCGACTTCGACATGCCTGACTGGCCTGCAGCTGATAGCGCGAAGCCGGTAGAAGCTCCACACGAACCCCCTGACAGAGCTCCACCCCAGATAAGGATAACGAGGAGTATGTCACGCGCTGGGAAGGCCTCTGCAACCCCAGCACCTCCGCAGTTGGCGTCACCGAAGACGCGAACGCCTACGTCACGAGCTGACGCATCGGAGGCGCCCACTGAGAAGGTGCCAGCGAACTCACCAACCCCGCAGCAGGCGCCCCAACAGTCAACTCCATCCCCGGTCCTTCACCCACAAAAACGGCAGGCTCCCCCAGAGGACTCACAGAATTGGCGTGTCCGAGCAGAGTACTCCTCGAAGTACGCCGAGAAATTTGGACCTTCGATGTGGACGCCTGTTGTGACTTTGGCGGCCGCAACAGACAGGCGGATAGATTCTGGACAGACTGCCTTTCAGAGAAATGGAGGGGCCTTCGGGTTTGGTGTAACCCTCCATACAACTCCAAGCACATCACTGTGGAGGCGATCTTGAACAAGTATATCGCGGAATGGAAGGCAGACCCAGAGAACACCTCAGCAGTCTTCGTCCTACCAGATCACCAGTCCAAGCTCCCCGCGTGGCGCAAACTTTTCAGAAAGGCCAATATGCAGATTGTGGAGGTCATCCCTACTCACGATGACAAGGGCGAGCCCAATCAGTGCTTCGAGAACCCAGATGGGAGGGCCT
>LGRX02028365.1:0-43873 GCA_001247695.2 Cymbomonas tetramitiformis
GGATCGGGAACTGAACGTTGAGCCGAAGTGTGACATCGGCTCTCGAGTGGTTGACCCTGCAACCTGAGTGACGAGTGAATAAGTAGAGCACTTGAGAAGTGTTAGCCTTCAGAACTCGGAACCGAATTATCGTTTGTACCTCAATCTGGCCCTGATCCAGTATATTATAAAAATCCGAATTGTGTACCTTTGCACGTTCAATCAAAAACATATCTCCGAGCATCTGTTGTAGTGCCCCTGGCACATTTGGTATCAGCGTGCTGCGATTTCGCCTCTGCGCAACTCGCCCACGGGCCTTTTGAAACTTCCGTTGTGATACAGGGGGAGAGCTGCACTTCCGGCTATCTGGGCGCAATTTTAGCCTCCGTAAGTACATTTTTCGTATACAACGGCCGTATCCTTTGGAAAACATCTCCAAAACTTCATATTTTCGCCCCTTAACACTGGGGGCCCAACCAGGCTCAGAAAAGTCAACATTCGTTTTCCGATCTTAAACTCCAAGTCTGCCCCAGGCTACAAACAACCGTCAGGGAGCACCCTAAAGGGTTTCCCCGGTTTATAGTAGCCAGGAAAACCTCATAACTCACTTTCTAGAGCTTTAAAAAGGCGAAAAACAGCCAAAAACAGCCCAAAATAGCCGTTTTAGCCCGTTTTCAGCCTACCCCGAAACCTTCCACAGTAGCCCCCACCACCAAAAACTCCTTCCCCAGACCCCATAGGACACCCTAGAACCCCTCAATACCGCCCTCACGGCCACCAGCAATTGGGAAAGCCCCTCAAAACAGCGCTTTTAGTGGCTTCTGGACAGTTCCTGGACAGTCTCTGGACACCTCTGGTTTACCCTCTGGCTGGAATATTTTGGGAGTGTACGAAGTCCGGTTACCTTCTGGGACCTTGCTGAGCTTTCTGGTTGCAGTTTCTTGACCCCTGCCTGCATACATAGGCACTTGAAATCTGTGTCGCGGAGCCTTGGCGAAATTTTGAGTTCGCCGGTGTATGGCAGTACCCCCTTCGCCAGAAGAATACAGAAGAGCGTGGTGGAAGCAAGGACCCATCAAGTGGGTATTCCCTCCAGACCCTACCTACCCACCAGCAGGCGCCTTCTGGCAGAGCGGTCCTTGGAGCGGTCCTCCTTCCCCCTCCTCCTCTTCAGACGACGAGGTGGAAGACAACTGAGCGCCTGGACAGCATACACCCTGGCTATCCCACCAGCGCGCCACTACCGTGAGTGGTACTACCAGGGGTTCACGGTTTTCGTCTTCAACTACCCGGACCCTTACCACCCAGCAATACCGGTGCTTCCTGGTGAAACCTTGGCCGACGCTCCACCGTCTCCAGAAGTCAGCCCTACACCTTCACCTCCTCCTTCCCCCCCTCACGAAAGCGACACTGAATAAATAAAGGCGAGCACTTCCTACCTTCTGCTCACCTGTGGCTTTTGCCACACCCAGCGTGCGATCTGATCAGCTCAGCAGCCAGTATGTCGCAACATATATCAGAGTCCTTTGCCAGCATGGGGGTCAGTGCAGAGCCGTCACGCCCCCCATTGTTCTCGCCCCTCACCTTCCCATCGCCTGCCGCTTACGCTTCCGCTCACCCCATTCCACATCCAGGCACCACCATGCCATACACAGCGGTGCCCCGCCCTTATACTATGCCGGATGGCACCCCCGCACAGGCTGTATGGAACGGCGTCAATTGGGTATTGCCCCAATCAGCGCCCCTCGCTGGGGGAGTATCACCAGTGCCGTTCACACTGGGAACCCATCACCCCGTGGGTGCATATCCCACACCGTTCCAACAACAGCTACAGCAGCAGCAGCAGTGGCTCGCGTACCAGCAGCAGCAACAGCAGTGGCTTCAACAGCAGCCACTGGAACCGATGCAGCAGCAGTTACAGCAGCAGCAGCTACAGCAGCAACAGCAGCAGCAGCAGCAGCAGCAACAGCAACCGCAGCCGCCACAACAGCCGCAACATCGACCACAGCAGCCCCATCAGCTGGCACCAGCCACCTCCGCGCTTCATGACTCAGGCGCGGATCCCTCGTCGCTGCAGCACTTCATCAGCATCGGCGCCGCGGCCCTGCCGGACCCTCTGCAGGTACCCCTTGACAGCGGGGTTCAGCAGAACGTCTTGGGCGGTACCCAGCTCTTGGTGCGCCACCTTCCCGCGGTGGCGACAACCTCAGAGACTCGCCGGCGTCGGCGTTCCCGAAGGGCATCTTCGGGCCCTGCGACACATGGCAAGCATCTTCCAGGCCCAAGCCACGCACCTGATCACTCTGACCCCGACTCCGGCACGGACATCAGCCGCACCAGCACGGGGACCAGAGGCAGCCGAAGCACGCAGGCACGGGCTGAGCGCAGGCGGAGGGCCGCCTACAGGTCCGGCTCTGACTCGGACGCGAGCAGCCGAAGTGAACACATTCGCAGAGAAGTCCTAGCGGCAGTACAGGCCCTGGACATCTCCGCGGTGCTCTCGAGAGGACTCGCGCTGCCTGGTGCGACGACATCGGCAGGAGCCTCCCCACCAGGCGACCCTCAGGGCAGCGCACAGGGCCTGACGGTGGACCATCTACACGAGGCAGACGCTGTCGCCAGCGTAACCCCTCCAGTGCCTCAGACCGCCGCTGAGACCGCTCCCGCCGAACCTCCCACTCAGGGCCGGCCAAATCCCCATAACATGATGGTGGCCCGCCGGCGGCAGTCGATGGAGACGGTGGTGCACGGCGGTGGCAATCCCGACTCAGAGCCCCGAGACTCCAGTCCAAGCGACTCGCCACCAGGCCCCCCTAGTGATCCACCTCAGGATCCCCCTGACGATCCCGCACCAGAGCCCTCCTACCCCCAGTACCCAGAGGTCAGAGCCCTCTTCGTCACCCACGATGGTGGGTCATTGTGGGTGCACCAGTCAGCTGGGGTGCGAGGCGCGGCAACCGTCTCCCTACCATGGGACGAACGCCGCCGGGCTGGGGTGCAGGGCGACGCCATCTTGTTCAGGATCATGCACCTGCTGGGAGCGCCGCTGACTGCATATGCGCGCATGGGGGGCCGGCTACACCATGCACCCCTACCCCTTACCAACCCTCGTGTGGAGACCTGGGTCCTCATGGTCGACCGCGAAGTCATGGATATGGCAATGGGGGACCCAGCCGCGGCCAATGTGCGGTCTACCAGCATGGGGCAGCCAGTATGGGAGTGGATCCCTGCTACTGCGCGGGAGTCGGAGATGCAGAGCTTCGATCAGGACGGGCTCGCCGCGTGGTCGGAGGTCAGCAACTCCGATTGGTACCGGAGCATGAGCGTGGTGGCCGCACAACCATCCACACCCCTGCCCTTCCATACACCTCTCCCACTCCCTGCACCACCATCAGCCCCTACATTACCGCCCACTCCGACCGCAGTCCCCACAAATCCCGCGCCTGCGCCTCCGCCCGCGCATGCCCCGGGACCACCACCTCCTGCCCGTTTTCCCCATTCCGCCGCCGCAAACCCCGTTCACTCGGCCGCTGCCGCGAACCCCGTTCACTCTGCCGCCGCTGCGAACCCCGTGCTCTCTCCCAGCGCCACCCCCTTTGTTCCGGGCATCGTCCGTCTGCCGCAGGGCACTAACCTGCGAGCATCTCCAGACGAGGTCCGCCTGGAGCACAAGACCAAAGAGATGGTGCTAAAGCTGGTCAAGAGCGTCACCAGGTTCCCCCGCTCCGCGTCCGACACAAAATCGGCCGACAAGGAGGGCCTCCTGACGCAGTTGGAGCACTACTCCCACATGGTGCGGAAGGTATTCCAGGAGGCCATCGTGATCGAAGCACTGACCACTCCCAGTTGTACGCCATCGGTATCAGAGTACCAGGCGAGTGTGTCAAGCCTTCTTTGGAGCTTCAAGGAGTACACTCTTCAAGACCAGCAGAGAAAGTTCTTGGAGCGCGCGGCGGGGACCTTTGGGTCCGAGCAAGCTTGGCACCAATGCTACGGGGAGCTGGACGTGTTCTTCAGCGATCTGGCGGTGTGCTCTCTGACGCAGGCCTACCTGGAGAACGCACACGGCGAGGCCATTGCCCTGAAGCAGGCGGTGAACGAGACCGCGGCGGAGTATTTCTCGCGACTGGAGACCCGCATGGCCTCCGTCAACTTCTTGGCCGGCAGAGTCCCAAATTGCGTGGAGATGACCAACTTGTCGATGCTCTCTACGTACCGCCGGGGGCTGAAATATGCACCCAAGGTGATGCGGCGCCTGAGAGCCATCCACTTGGATGTCTCCAAACCAGAAGAGTGGGAAAGGAAGGCCGTCGCTGACGACATCCCAGGCACCCACAACGCCTTGTTGAAGATTCGGGAAGTTGCTGAGGAGGTGGAGAGCGACATTGACACGGAGGCAGCTCAGAGACGCTCTCAAGACCGTCCTCCCCGTGCCGTTTCCTTCGCTAACCCACCACCTCGCACCCCCTTCTACAGGCGTACCCCCTCTTCGAACCGCCCAGCTCATGCCATGCTGGAGAACGGGCCTGCCACCACCGTCGCCGCGGCAGTGACTCCTTTGCCACCACCACCTGGCCTCTCCCGCCCTGACGCTCCGAAAGTCCGCCGGTGCTTCGCCTGCGGCTCTGCGGAGCACATCGTCCGTAACTGTACGGACGAGGCTAAACTCAAGGAGTGGAGGGCCAATGCACCCGCTCGACTGGCGAACTCCCCTGGGTTTGTAGCCGCCGTCGTTTGGGCCATCGAGCAGCAGGAGGACATCTCCTCGGTGGATGGCGTCCGAGAGGAGTTCTCCGAGGAGGTCTTGGCTCTTGCTACCTGTGAGGACGAGCAGAGCTACCAGACCCTGGCGGCCCTTGCGGGCATCGAGCTTGTGGAGGGTGACCGCCTCCCCCCGGTGGAGAGCGATGAATGACTGGCCGGCGGCCAGCCCCAGACCCTGCCCTTCGAGGAAGTGAGGTCTTGCCCTGATGATCAGACCCTCTCCGCCCTGGAGAAGCGGTCAGAACCAGTGGAACCCCGACGCGCCCGAGGACGCGGAGACCCTTGGGGCCAACGTCCCCATCCCAAGAGCGTGGCCTTCACCTCTGGGACCCGCTTGCGACGCACCTACCGCTCAGCTGGTGCCCCATCGCCGCCGAGGGATGACTTGTCCAGCCACCCTCTCGCAGGAAGCACCCCCTTCGATGAGCCGTCGCTACCTCTTGATGACGGTCCCGCTTATACACAAGCGAGGATCGAGGGTCGGAGGGGACGGCGACTTCCCCGGCACAGACCCCCCATTATGGGCAACAACCGCGGAGAGCCCCGCGACCTTCGCCCCCGACCGCGTGTTGTCTTGCCGCTGCCCATCTATCAGTCCAACCTCGCAGACCCACGGAAAAGGCTAACTGCGTGGCACTGGAAGAGAGATCTGTACTCCCTCCCCCTCGAAGTCGCCATGCAGAAGGTCCGCAGCGCTCTGCGCAAGTCCCCAGAGGCTGCCAAGGACCTGGTGGATAAAATGTCGGAGCGCGTCCGCAGCCGCGTACACTCTGGGAGTCGATCGCCAAAGGAGCGCGTGAACCGCGCCAACCCGCTGGCAGAGAGGATACGCATTGCCCGCGAACCTCAAGATCGCAAGGAGGGCCATCAACGCATAGCATTGTGGCACCTCCTTTCACACGACGGTCGCCAGCAAGTCCCCGAATCCTCTAACGCCAGCTCCCACGACCTCTACGCGGCTTGGAGAGAGCTGTCGCCTGCCGAGCAGCAAAAGGCAATCGCCACTTCGAGTCCAGACTCTTCCCCAGGTAGCAGGCTGTGGGAAAAGGAGGGCGCACGAAGAGCAGCAGCGAGGTCTTCGACATCCCTCTGCACCCTGGACACTGAAGTGGGCACGATACCTGGGACAGCGGGAGATGTGGGTTTACCTGGCGCCTGGTGCAGTCTGCACGCAGTACACCAGTACAAGATGAGGAAGCTGGGTCCCAGCCCCTTGGGAACATCCCCTCCATCATCCTCGCTGGCCGAGCCCACAACAGAGACTACATCTTCGCACCATGATAACGCGCCGGCCACTCCGGGAGGAAACCCCGAAGGTTCATCCTGCTGCTCAGAGGCGGAGGAGACCTCCGCACCCAGTTCGCTTTGCTTCACCCAGCAGATGACCACCGTCAAAACGCATGAAGTGGATGAAGCGCCACCCTGTCTCGACAGCCACCCCATCGCTGAAGATCCTGAGGTGATGGAAGAGGAGTCCTCGGTCAACTCGCTCTGCTTCACCCAGCAGATGGCAGCAGCTGGGACCCCTCAGACGAGAACTGACCACCAGCTCGCCCACAACTCCCCTGCTGGCAGCCCTCAGCATGACGAGGACCCTCTCACCCATGGCAGTCTCACCAATAGTGTCGCTACCCATGTGAGCCCCACAACAAGCGGCACTACCCACGTGAGCCCCACAGTAAGCGGCACTACCCATGTTAGCCCCACCACCAGTGGCACTACACATGTGAGCCCTACCACCAGTGACACCACCCATGTGAGCCCTACCACCAGCGACACCACTCATGTCAGCCCCACCTCGAGCGAATGCACCTCAGCGGGCACCCTGCTGACGGCGAGTGCAGACAACCTCGTCAGTCATCCGACTGAAGATGTTGATTTGCTGGATGAGGAGTTCTACGCCGCGTGTAGGCAAACGTTGGAAGAATGCCGCGAGGCCTCGGACAACCTCCTCCCCAACCTCAAGTGCAAAAGCATACGCACAGATGGGGGAGTTCGGTGGAAGACCGACATCGAGGGTACCCTTGCAGCGGCACATGACGAAGAAGGACCGCTACTGCTGGTATTCTACGCAACCCTCAGAGGGCACACGGTCAAGGTGCTGATTAACTCGGGGGCCTCTGACAACTTCATCTCGGAGCAGGGCGCTAAGCGATGTGGCCTCACAACACGAGCCGGCTCCGAGATGCGAGTCACCCTGGCGGATGGATCTGTGAAGATCACTGGCGCCACCGCGTACGCCAAGTTTAACACGCACACCACCACGGGCACCTATACGGAGAACGCCCTTGCCCTCCGGATCCTACCACTGGGCATACAGGTGGATGTTATCCTCGGCGGAAGGTGGCTGCGCAGTCACTCTCCTGTCACTCTGGGCTATGAAGGGAATGGCTCCGTCTCCTTCCTCGGGAAGTCCCGCAGTGGCAAGATTGGGGATCGCGTCACCATCACAGGCTGTTCTCCTGGGAAAGCATCTGGGGACAGGTCTCCGAAGGGCACGGCCTGCGCGGGATTGGTGGATGAGGTGTTTCTAACCCCTGCCCAGCTGAAGAAGTACCTGGTGTACGCGGAGACGCAGAAGCTACGCGGCAATGACGACCCGGAGATACAGCCCGCCTGGCTCATGGTGGCCGAGAAGTCCCCCGACGATACTGCTTCTGCCTTTGCAGCCACGGCTATCGACTCTGAGAACGCCGAACCCGCTGCGGATACTGAAGATGCAGAAGTGAGCCCTGAGTGGACCCTCAAGTTTCAGGACTTCTGGGGTGAGGAGTACAAGAAGGAGATGACGACTGCTCTACCGAACATCGATGGACTCAGACATGACCCCCAAGATGAAGCCAACATTAACTTGGACCCTGAGCTGAGCAAGAAGGGACCTCCCTGCCAGCGCATCTACAAGAAGTCCGCAGAGGAACTCCGCCAACTTCGAGAACGCGTGGAGACTCTGATGTCCAAGGGCTACATCCGACCCTCTTCCAGTCCCTATGCAGCTCCCTGTTTAATGGTCCCTAAACCCGGGAACCCCAAGGAGCTGCGACTGGTGATCGATTACCGGCTCCTCAACCGCCAGACGGTTAAGGACAAGTATCCTCTCCCAGACATCCAGATGATGTTCGACGAGATGCAGGGTGCGAAGTTCTTCTCTTCGTTCGACGCGGTGGATGGCTTCTGGCAAGTACCGATGGCACAAGGAGATGTCGAGAAGACCGCCTTCACCACCCAGATGGGGTCATATGAGTGGTTGGTCATGCCGCAGGGGCTGCAAAATTCACCATCTCAGTACCAGCGACGGATGCAGCGGGCCTTGGGCCATCTCCCGTTTGTCCGGATCTTCATCGATGATGTGGTCGTCTTCAGTAACACCGCTGCAGAGCACTACGAGCACGTCAAGCAACTGCTCCTGACATGCAGGGAGAAGGGCGTCTTCCTCAAGAGGTCCAAGTGCCAACTGTTGAAGAAATCCTTGCGGTTCCTTGGTCACTGTATCTCCGCGGATGGCTGCAGACCCCAACACGACAAGGTGGCTGCGGTGAGGGACTGGCCCGAACTGGAAACGGTTACCCACGTCAGGCAGTTCTTGGGCCTGGCGGGGTATTACCGCAGGTTCATCCACTGCTTCTCCGAGATCGCTCAGCCCCTCACCCGGTTGACCAAGTCGGACGTACCCTGGGAGTGGGGTCCCATGCAGCAGTGGGCATTCGAGGAGCTGAAGAAGGCCCTCACCTCAGCGCCAGTGCTCGCCTTGCCCAACATTAAGGGTGCCGCAGACGGCACGGCACCTTTCGTGGTACAGACGGATGCTAGCGGCATCGCTCTTGGGGGAGTACTGATGCAAGACAATGGAGATGGTCTTGGACTGCGCGTGATAGCATACGAGAGCCGTCAGTTCTCAGCCGCCGAGCAGAATTACCACACCGGCGAGCGTGAGCTAGGTGCTCTACACCATTGCACCACCGTTACCTGGCGGCATTACCTCATCTTCACCAACTTCCGCATCCGGGGTGATCACCGCCCCCTTGAATGGCTGATGGAACCTGGCAGGGAGCTTAGCCGCAGACAGGCACGCTGGTACATGGATCTGGTGGAGGTGGGAGTCCCGAGAATGGAGTACATCAAAGGAGCGCTGCTGTTGGTACCGGACGCCCTGTCCAGAAGACCTGACTTCAAAGACAAGGACGTGCGAGAGGGGTTGAAGGAGGCAGGAGTGATCGACCCCACCTCAGATCTGCCGAAAGACCCCCTGGCAACGCTGGAGTCTGAATGCTTCTCCAGCTCACCACCCGCAGCTCATCCCCACTGGGCCCAGACTGTTGGCTGTTGGCTCTCAGCGGTGGAGACCCTCTCCGTGGCGGAACAGGCCATGGACATGGGGGAGACCATCGCTCTCGTTAACCCGAAGCTCTATAAGGGAATGAAGGAGGATCACCTCGACTTCGACATGCTTGACTGGCCTGCAGCTGATAGCGCGAAGCCGGTAGAAGCTCCACACGAACCCCCTGACAGAGCTCCACCCCAGATAAGGATAACGAGGAGTATGTCACGCGCTGGGAAGGCCTCTACGACCCCAGCGCCTCCGCAGTTGGCGTCACCGAAGACGCGAACGCCTACGTCACGAGCCGACGCATCGGAGGCGCCCACTGAGAAGGTGCCAACGAGCTCACCAACCCCGCAGCAGGCGCCCCAACAGTCAACTCCATCCCCGGTCCTTCACCCACAGAAACGGCAGGCTCCCCCAGAGGACTCACAGAATTGGCGTGTCCGAGCAGAGTACTCCTCGAAGTACGCCGAGAAATTTGGACCCTTCGATGTGGACGCCTGTTGTGACTTTGGCGGCCGCAACAGACAGGCGGATAGATTCTGGACAGACTGCCTTTCAGAGAAATGGAGAGGCCTTCGGGTTTGGTGTAACCCTCCATACAACTCCAAGCACATCACTGTGGAGGCGATCTTGAACAAGTATATCGCGGAATGGAAGGCAGACCCAGAGAACACCTCAGCAGTCTTCGTCCTACCAGATCACCAGCCAGTCCAAGCTCCCCGCGTGGCGCAAACTTTTCAGAAAGGCCAATATGCAGATTGTGGAGGTCATCCCTACTCACGATGACAAGGGCGAGCCCAATCAGTGCTTCGAGAACCCAGATGGGAAGGCCTTCGACCTTCGCTGGCCTGTCCTGATAGTACACGCCCCTCCCGCCAAACCACAACCAGCACGCGTGAGGCATCCGCGAACAGCCCCCGTTGTGATAAGGACAGGTGAAGCGGCAGACTTCAGAGACGCGGCCTCCCAGCAGTCGGACTCGAAGTTCCTGCGTGCGTTGAAAGCGGAGTACACCCGAGAGGGGACACTCCGTTCACTAAGAGAGAAAGTGAAGGCGGCACCGCACCAATGCCTACAGGACTTCAGGCTAGTGGGTGAAGTGGTTTGGAGGATTGCAGCAGGGAGATATCAGTTGGTGCTGGGGGAGGACTCTCCACTTCGAGAAGTGGTGATTCGTCATGCCCATGAGTCATTGTCCTCGGGTCACACTGGGCGAGACAAGACTCTAGAGAGGGTGCTGCGACGCTTCTATTGGCGTGGGGCCGCGGAAGATGTGGGCACCTGGGTTGCATCCTGCGCGGTGTGCCAATCAGTGAGGCCGCGGGGGACTTACCCGGATGGGTTGTTAAACCCTCACAGCATCCCGAACAGGCCATGGCAGGATGTCGCGGTGGACTTCGTCACCGGCCTGCCGGTATCAGAGAGAGGCAATGACGCTTTCGTGGCCTTCACCTGCAAGCTGACGAAGATGGTCCACGTTGTGCCGATGAACTTCGGCGACAGCTCCGCAGCTGTGGTGGCCAGAATCTACTTTGACTCGGTGTGGCGCTTACATGGCGCGCCTATGAAGATTGTCTCTGATCGTGACCCACGGTTTCAAGATGCTTTCTGGCGGGAACTCATGAGGCTGATGGGTGTGAAAGTGGGTCGTACCACGCCGTACAACCCTCGGTCTGACGGCCAGGCGGAACACAGCAACAGGGTTATTGAGGACATGCTCAGGTCCTTTGTAGACGCCAATGTGGAGGACTGGGATCTGTTCACCACTAACGTGGAGTTCGCGATCAATGACTCCAGGAGTGAATCTACTGGCTTCACGCCGTTTGAACTGGTGTTCGGGTTCTCGCCGCTGTCGCAGTTGGACCTTTTCCTGGAGGCCGCACAGTCCACCGCTGGACGACGAACTGGGGGAGTAGGCACCACACACGAAGTGGCTGTGAAATTTTCGTCGCAGCTGCGGGACGCCAGACAGCGGTTAGAGCTGGCTCAACAGCGACAGCGCGAACAGTTTGATCGCAGGCACGGGCAGCGGGAGTATGCTGTTGGAGATCTGGTCCGGATAGAGGCGAAACACCTTACGGAGAAGGTGATGGATCGCTCCATCTGTAGGAAACTGACCAAGCGCTGGCATGGACCAGTTCCTGTGACCGAACGCTTCTTCAGCGATGTACAGATGACCATGCCAGAGGCCGACAGAGGAGCCCCAGTAGCCTACCGCCTACGCCTCCCTCCTCACTGGCGGATTCACGACGTCTTCGCTCAACACCGCCTCAAACCGTACACCAGCGGTCAAGATGCTTTTGCCGCACGCGATCACCTAGCAGTACCTGAAGAAGTGGTAGTGGACGGTCAGAAGGAAGCACACGTTGAGCGCATCCTTGCACGTCGAGTGCGGTCTGTTCGAGGAAAAGAGGTGGAAGAGTGGAAGGTTCGCTGGACTGGCTACTCCAAAGCTCACGACCAATGGAGGACGCGTGACAAACTTGAACGCGGAAGTCCACTTCAACAACTTCCTGAATTCGAGCAAGCGAGACTGCACATGGAAGCGCAAGTCCGCGACGAAGCCACTCGGCGACGCGAGCAGCGTGGCCGCCACTCCGCTCAAGCCGGAATTACATTGGCCCACCTCATCACTAATCCCTGCGATGAACTGGACCAGCTCGAACAGATGGAAGATGATATCCCCCTGCCGTGGGAACGCCAAGAGCGCGTGGAAGATGGGTCGCTGGCACTGGTGACAGAGCTGCTGGCAATACAGACAAAAACAACCCGCACGCCCAGGATTCTCGTACTTTTCAGCGGTACTGGCTCAGTAGAGAGGGAATTCCTAAATTGCTTCCCCTCCGCCTCAGTAGTGACCCTCGACTCCGGACATATCTGGCAACCCACTCATGTGTGTGACATCCTACAATGGGACTATAGACAATACCCGCCTGGATTCTTCGATGTTGTTTGGGCAAGTCCCCCCTGCAGGCAGTACAGTCAAGCGCGCACCACTGGTGGACCCCCTGACCTTCCCCAGGCTGACAAAATCGTACGACGAGCGTTGCAGATCATTGACTACCTGGAGCCAAAACATTGGTTCATGGAAAACCCCAGAGGTCGCTTCCCTAACGCGCTACGGCTTCGCCCTATGATGCGCCAGCTTCCACCACCGCTGGTGTGTACCTATTGCATGTACGGTACGCAGTACATGAAACCCACCTGCATATGGACGAACTCAGCACCACCCTCGCCCCTGCTACGCTGTACTACTTCAACACCGTGTGCGTGCAGATGGGCAACCGGTGCTCATCCAGAGACTGCTCGGCTTGGACCTCACCCGCAGCAGACTGGAGCAGGTCGATCTGCGAGTGTATATCCCGTGCCAGCACTTCTGCTACGACAACTTTTCCGACATTTACGCCTCCGCGACACTGAAGACCCGCTTTAGATTCCAAGTGGCACCCTTCTTCTTGAAAGTGGTGCCCTGGTAGCGGCAGGCAAACTATGCTCGAAGGGGAACCAGAGAACCTAAGAACTGGAAACAGCAAGGAACCAGAAAACCTAAGAACTGGAACTTAGATGGGTACCTTAGCGGAGTGATCCCAGGAGGTAGACCACTCCTAAGGGGGGAGAGTTGTGCCCGGAGGCACAGCGTGAGCCGATATGCCTATGCGTCCGTATGTGTGTCATCGGGGGTAATCTGGGATTGGCACGATGACAGTGAAATTAGGCTTGAAATCACGATGAGAATGAATACCAGATGTCCGGGGTATGACAGTATGACACTATGACACTATGACAGTATGACAGTATGACACTATAGTAGTATGACAGTACTGTGGGGGGTGTCATCGTGGAACTCAGTCAGACCCTCGAAGAATGGTCAGATTCGCATCGGGGTTGAAAAGACAATGAAATCGAATATCAGATATTAAGGTTATGACAGTATGATAGTATGACGCTATGACAGTATGACAGTATGACAGTACAGTAGTATGACAGTACTGTGGGGCAGTCATCGTGTCAGCCTGTCGGCATAACATCTGAATCGAGAATGATGAATCGGAATTAGAAATGAGATCGGATCGGGAACTGAACGTTGAGCCGAAGTCAAGGTATGGCTTACGCAAGGTCGACTTTACACAAAACTTCGGAAAATATTTTTATTCGATAAACATGTCGCTTAAACCAATCTAAACATATTGCGCGCTCTGGGTATACAATCGACCCAGGCATTGAAAAGTTATGGCCGATACCGCTCGGTTACCTCCCATACTTAACCATACTTAAGAGCACACTTCAATCGCATTTATCTCACGATCTAGAAAATCGGAAGTTTTGTGTAAAGTCGACCTCGCGTAAGCCATACCTTGAAGTGTGACATCGGCTCTCGAGTGGTTGACCCTGCAACCTGAGTGACGAGTGAATAAGTAGAGCACTTGAGAAGTGTTTAGCCTTCAGAACTCGGAACCGAATTATCGTTTGTACCTCAATCTGGCCCTGATCCAGTATATTATAAAATCCGAATTGTGTACCTTTGCACGTTCAATCAAAAACATTATTCCGAGCATCTGTCGTAGTGCCCCTGGCACATTTGGTATCAATAGCGTGTCTGAGTGTGACTCCGCGCAACTCAACACGGCTTGTGCGTAACTCACGGTATACTGCAGGGGGAGAGCTGAGCTTTGGGGAACTTGGGCGCAATTTTTACGTTTAAAACGTCAATTTTTTTCGAAGAAGTAATCCAAGCAACGACCCCAAACGTCACGAAAAGTCAGTATAACCGTTCCTTAACAGTGGGGGCTCAAACAGGCTCAGAAAAGTCAACATTGGTTTTCCGATCTTAAACCCAAAGTCTGCCCCAGGCCACAAACGACCGTCAGGGAGCACCCTTAAGGGTTCCTCCGGTCTACAGTAGCCAGGAAAACTTCATAGCTCACTTTTCAGAGCCTTAAAAAGGCCAAAAACAGCCCAAAACCGCCGTTTTAGCCCGTTTTTAGTCTACCCCAAAACCTTCCCCAGCAGCCCCCACCACCAAAAACCCCTTCCCCAGACCCCATAGGACAGTCCGAGTTGTGCCCGGAGGCACAGCGTGAGCCGATATGCCTATGCGTCCGTATGTGTGTCATCGGGGGTAATCTGGGATTGGCACGATGACAGTGAAATTGGGCTTGAAATCACGATGAGAATGAATACCAGATGTCCGGGGTATGACAGTATGACAGTATGACACTATAGTAGTATGACAGTACTGTGGGGGGTGTCATCGTGGCACTCAGTCAGACCCTCGAAGAATGGTCAGATTCGCATCGGGGTTGAAAAGACAATGAAATCGAATATCAGATGTCATGTCTTGGAGCGTATTACATGTGCCCGGAGGCACAGCGTGAGCCGATATGCCTATGCGTCCGTATGTGTGTCATCGGGGGTAATCTGGGATTGGCACGATGACAGTGAAATTGGGCTTGAAATCACGATGAGAATGAATACCAGATGTCCGGGGTATGACAGTATGACACTATGACAGTATGACACTATAGTAGTATGACAGTACTGTGGGGGGGTGTCATCGTGGAACTCAGTCAGACCCTCGAAGAATGGTCAGATTCGCATCGGGGTTGAAAAGACGATGAAATCGAATATCAGATATCAAGGTTATGACAGTATGACAGTATGACGCTATGACAGTATGACAGTATGACAGTACAGTAGTATGACAGTACTGTGGGGCAGTCATCGTGTCGGTCTGTCGGCATAACATCTGAATCGAGAATGACGAATCGGAATTAGAAATGAGATCGGATCGGGAATTGAACGTTGAGCCGAAGTGTGACATCGGCTCTCGAGTGGTTGACCCTGCAACCTGAGTGACGAGTGAATAAGTAGAGCACTTGAGAAGTGTTTAGCCTTCAGAACTCGGAACCGAATTATCGTTTGTACCTCAATCTGGCCCTGATCCAGTATATTATAAAAATCCGAATTGTGTACCTTTGCACGTTCAATCAAAAACATATCTCCGAGCATCTGTCGTAGTAACACGCTATTCGATGAAATTGACATTAGGGTAGATAATTGACATTAGCTGTTTTTGGCGATATTTAGAAAATATATGTGCTGAAAATGTTGATGTTGAAAATACTTTTGCTCGCAGGCCTCCGCAACGGTAAAATTACAAGACACGTACGAAAATGTTTCCAAGACACGGTGAAGCATGCAATTTATTTTCTGTGCGGTAAATGGTAGCGAGCATGGCATACGAAAGAAATGAGCAATTGCCATATCAGATTTCTCTAATAATCGTATTTACATTATGTACATATATTTTGTGCGTCTAAGCCAGCTGATGCTATTCACATTTCAACATCGCTACCGTCGTCTAGCTCATTTTCCTCGTTTTCGCTATTGTCTTCATCGCCTACTGTTTCTTCCACTTGCCCGTTATCAATTCGTCTTTTCTTGGCTCTTTGCGCCAGGAGTGCGACTATAAGTTGCCCATACTGCTCATATGGGATACAACCTTTTGCTTCGTTAGCTGCGATGTTCCACGCTAGCAATATCTCTGCACTTTTGAAGGGCTCAGTTGACGGCGTATCGGATGCGTTCTCCCAGAAGGCTCCCGCTTTCGCTGCCAACACCTTTCCGAGTCTTCGCTCCTTAGTGTCCGTGTATGTCTTCACTTTCAGGTACTTGTACTTCAACTCCTTCGCGTAGACAATCCGTGCATGCACTCGGACAAGCATCAGGGGGTCCGACCATTCTTTGCCGTTGAGCTTGACACGGAATTGGCATACATCGTTGGCCTTCACGCCCGTGATTTCTCCGAAGCAAACGGCGTAGCTGTTTACGGTCATCTGATCGAACGAAACCTCCCATACCGGGTTGGCCACGTACGCTTCAGCTTTTCTAGCAGCCCGATTCACCGCCTTACGTTTGCCCGTGTACACGGCAATCGGTGCACGTTCTACGCGTTCTTGAATTCGGGCTGGAATTTCTGCTGCTGCTGGCATCTGAGCTTCGGCGAGTCTGAGAGGAGCTTCCAGGGCATGCACCAAAGGGGCATTCGAACGTGCGTGCAATTTGCTCGGCAAAACGAACGGGACATTGGGCTCCTCGAAAATGCCCTCCTCTGTCAGCTTTCGTTGCTTCCTCAACAGCTCCGCCCACCACGCCTCGTGGGTAGGTGTAAACGTCGTACTCAAAATGGTCCGCATCCCGTCCACCAGATCCTCGAGCTTCGTAAGCCCTTCTTCGGAGAAGGCTTTCGGTTTGACAAAATCAGGCAGGTTCTCGGGCATAGAGTTCAACACCTTGAGGCCCTCCTCTGGTAGCCACTTCTTGTCGGTGGAATACATCTTGTATTGCACGACCACTTCGCCGGCCTCGTTCTTGAACGCTTTGAAGGTCTGCTGCGTGGAGATGCCACAGACGTTCTCGTAGCGACCACCGAACCAGGTCTTCAAATCGTGCACTTTCGCCACCGCGGTCGTGAAGATGCCATCCGAGAAACACTCCTTTGCGATTTCCATCATTTCGTCAAGGGTCATCGCAAGCTTGCGTTTTAAGCGCACAGAAAAACGCGAGAACATCTGGTCGATGTTCTCGTGGGTGTGGCCGACGATTAGGAAGTTCACCTTCACCTTCTTGAACGCGCCAGACATAACCAACCAAGAGATATACGCCAAAAGCATAATGCTCTTGTTGGTGCCCACGTTGTCAAGCTGGACGTATAACACTTCCGGCATCGGGTACGGTTCCTCGCCATCCCCTTTACGACGGTGCTCTTGAATTCGAGTGACGTCACGATGCAGCACGTTCAGCAGGAAGTTGGCGTCGTCACCGTAATTCGCGTAGTTGAAGTCCATAAACCGGCCAACGTTTTCGATGATGCTACCCATATTGTGCACGTCCAAGAAGTCCTTTCGGTCCAGATATGATGGCATGCGCCTGAAATGCGGCAGGCGCGTCGTCCATTGGGTCATCCCGTCAATGATGACAGAGGAATATTTCCACCACGTCTTGTTTTCCTTGATGCTCTTAGTCATGTTGGATTTTCGGCCGTGTTTGTAGAACTTCTCACGCTCGGCACGCGCTTGGTTAAGGTGCACCTCTCGCATTTTGTCGTATTGACCTGAAAAAAAAAACGTTTTAATATACAAACTTCTAAAACAACGTAAAACAAATGCAAACACTGTATTTTTCAGAATTTAGCTTACCGTGCTGGGATTTAGGTGTGCCCTCCTTCAAGAGTTTGATCGAAGCACATACACTGCACTGCGAAAAACGCTTGCACTTCGGAACTTTGAGCCAAGATTTGAACTCGTCTTTCCAGATTTCGTAGAAGTACGGCAAGGAGACTTCCTTGGATTTGCGGTCGTGAATAGATAAAGAATCGAGATAGTCATCCCAAATCTCTTCTCTTGTCTTCCCCGACGGGAGATGCGTCTCAGGTTTATGAGGCTGAGGTTCGCCCTGTTCTTCCGCATATTTATTCACGAAGGCGACGACATTTGATTTTTTGTTGGACAAACGCCGATTTGCCTCACTGCCAGTCAGCCCGTGAATGAAATTCGTTCTTCCAGAGAGAACGCGCTCGCGTACGTCGCAGAAATAGCCTTGGCTTACTTTGTAAACCTTCTGGTAGAAGGCCGAACACACCTGTAATATACCAGCAAAGTGAATGTTTTCAAAAAGAAGGAAAACCGCTCATTAACCTAATGAGCAGTTTTGGCACACTTTCAGGAATACGAACAAAAAAATATTCTTCAAGGTTATTTTTGAAACAAAAGATGGAAAACCGCTCATTAACCTAATGAGCAGTTTTGGCACACTTTCAGAAATACGAACAAAAACAATTCTTCAAAGGGGATTTATAAAAAAGAAAGAAAACCGCTCATTAACCTAATGAGCAGTTTTGGCACACTTTCAGGAATACGGACAAAAAAATATTCTTCAAGGGGGATTTGAAACAAAAGAAGGAAAACCGCTCATTAACCTAATGAGCAGTTTTGGCACACTTTCAGGAATAAGAACAAAAAAAAATTCTTCAAGGGGATTTTATAAAAAAGAAGGAAAACCGCTCATTAACCTAATGAGCAGTTTTGGCACACTTTCAGGAATAGAACAAAAAAATATTCTTCAAGGGGATTTTATAAAAAAGAAGGAAAACCGCTCATTAACCTAATGAGCAGTTTTGGCACACTTTCAGGAATAGAACAAAAAAAATTCTTCAAGGGGATTTTATAAAAAAGAAGGAAAACCGCTCATTAACCTAATGAGCAGTTTTGGCAAACTTACCGGTCTGTCACATATGAAGAACATAAATATGAATCTTGAGTCACAAGTTCTGGTCCCGCTCTTCATAAGATCTCTTATCATCCATTCTTTACGATCTTTTTGAGACAAGTTCCAAAACATTTCGCGTTGAGCAGCTAAAGCTGATGTGTGAAACATCAACGAGCAAAACGATTTGCACTTGCACCGATAAGTTGCAATACTTTCAATGTCTGATTGTGAAAGGTTTCGTTCTTTGATTGATATTTGACTCTTAACTTTGGGTTTTCTTTTTACTGATGTGTAAACTGCTCGCTCTTTTCCGACCTTAGTACTTTTCCCATTCAGCACACTTTCACTCTTTTTGTCACCCACGGAATGTGAACTAAAGCTTGCTTCAAGGCTTTGCGTTATCTCATTGAAGTCAACACTTGTTATCTTTCGCGAACTAGACTCTTGCGTGTTTATTGTGTCATTAGAGTCCGATGAGCGCTGAGTCGCGCGAGAGTCGCTAGTCTTTTGCAAGTTTGCAGTCATTGGAGTTTCTGCGCTTTTCGAGTGCATTGGCGTTTCAACGCACGGAAAGCATAATATCTCATCGTCGCAAACTGTTTTGTATAGCGATGAGCGAGGAGCGTTAACTGGCGATGAGCGAAATACGTCTGTTTCTATTTCTATGATATCGTCTTCCTTCTGGGTGTAGTATATTGCAGGCTGTGAAAGGTCAATAACTTCGTCGATAGCTTCGTCAGCTATTCGCCAGAACGGCCCCATCAGAAAAATAGTTCAAAAATCTTATGAAGCCAATTTCCGTGAAATGAAAACGACGACAGTTCATTCCGAGTTTCGTCAGGGGCGACAGCCGATGACTTTGAATTTGAATATTACGGTCGGTCATATTAAATTCATCGGATCGATCGACCAAACTTTGTCCAATAACATCACTCTGTACTCAAGTTCCCGGATCGAGTGCAGATGTCATCAATCGAAATCGAGAACTTGAATGCAGATTCGAGTTCTTTGTCGCGTTCGGCCCGTCCAATAAAATACTTCGATTTGCAATTCTCAGATTTTGATGACGAGAGAACAAAACTTATTGAAACTCAATAAACTCGACCAGACTTCCTCACAATTCAAAACCTACTTTGCATAACACCGCTCACAGCTCATCGCCCTTTTTGTTTTACTTTTTCGTGAATTAAAATAATGGCAACTTTGGATCAATTTCGCGCATTAATGAGCGCAGGAAGCATAACACAGATACCCGGCAAGCAGTGGGCAGTTGAGCGCGTACCTTCTTTAAACGGCCATCAGCTGCGAGTGTATGTTTATCTCGCAACAGCCGATGGGGAAACAGTTCAAAAAAGTTTGCCTATTTTGCAAGCAAACGCAGATGAGAACCTTCGTATCTCTTTCGCTGGCGCTGCGTCAACCGCCAACGGCAATACCCCGCTGTACGTGCTGGCGGCGTCTGAACGCCCTCATGAGTATAGCGCTGTCCGTCTTGACGCTGAAAATATGCTGATTAGCAGCGTGGCGCCTACTTACACAGTGCGCAAGAACAGGCTGGATGAGCTGGTTACACGCTCAGCGTCCAAAGTTCCTGCTGCTGCTTACAGTTCTTTTCTGAATGAAATGTGGCGAAATTCCGAGAACCCAGACTTCTGGAAGTCTGCTGAGTTATCTGGTGAAGAGTACAGTCTCTTGGACGAATCAATCGATACGGAGATGGGTGGCACCGGAGTACTTCCAACCGCGGTAAGTTCAAAGATTTTTGAAAATCCTGTGATATTTTGTTCATTTATTTGTCATTTCTATAATTATTAGTGTGTCTTAAAAAACTTGAACAAAAAGCCTCATTAGCCTAATGAGCAGTTTTGCAACTTTCTGGCCTTTACGATTTTTTTTACAGTTAGTATGATACCTACTGTCATCATATGACATGTTTGACTGTTTTACCCGAGAAATTCGATGACTGACCCAAACTTGAACAAAAAGCCTCATTAGCCTAATGAGCAGTTTTGCAACTTTCTGGCCTTTACGATTTTTTTTACAGTTAGTATGATACCTACTGTCATCATATGACATGTTTGACTGTTTTACCCGAGAAATTCGATGACTGACCCAAACTTGAACAAAAAGCCTCATTAGCCTAATGAGCAGTTTTGCAACCTTTCTGGCCTTTACGATTTTTTTTACAGTTAGTATGATACCAACTGTCATTATATGACATGTGAGACTGTTTTACCCGAGAAATTCGATGACTGACCCAAACTTGAACAAAAAGCCTCATTAGCCTAATGAGCAGTTTTGCAACCTTTCTGGCCTTTACGATTTTTTTTACAGTTAGTATGATACCTACTGTCATCATATGACATGTGTGACTGTTTTACCCGAGAAATTCGATGACTGACCCAAACTTGAACAAAAAGCCTCATTAGCCTAATGAGCAGTTTTGCAACTTTCTGGCCTTTACGATTTTTTTTACAGTTAGTATGATACCTACTGTCATCATATGACATGTGTGACTGTTTTAACCGAGAAATTCGATGACTGACCCAAACTTGAACAAAAAGCCTCATTAGCCTAATGAGCAGTTTTGCAACTTTCTGGCCTTTACGATTTTTTTTACAGTTAGTATGATACCTACTGTCATCATATGACATGTTTGACTGTTTTAACCGAGATATTTGATGACTGACCAAAAGGTCTCATTAGCTTAATGAGCAGTTTTTCTTTTTTTTACTTTACTGCAGGATTCTGGCACAACCGACTTTAATTCACCAGTAAAGCTTCCCAATGGCTGGACCGCATGCTTCACACAATCTGCTGTTCGGAAGGCAAACAAAGATCGTTTCGGGAAGTCCTCGGTGTCAGCACACCAGTGTCTCTGTATAAATTGTGGTAAACAAGGAGAAAAGCGGTGTGGCGGCTGTCACCAAGCAGTATACTGTTCCCATGATTGTGCGAAGCAGCACTGGAAGTCGAGCCATCGACAGGAATGTAGTAAATCAAAACTAAAGAAGTAGGCATACAATTACATTGACAACCGTAATTGATCAAGACCGATGTTAAATAAAATATGTACCATTAGCTTGTAATGTAAAATATGTCTCATTAGCTTAATGAGCAGTTGTGCAAAGTTTCTAACCTTTGTGATTTCCCCTTAACAGTTTTATAATGAATATGAGTGTTGTTTCGAATTGCTCATTAACCTAATGAGGTGTTATCTGTTAGTGACTAACTTTGTACTTTTATATTACAATATAGGTACCGTTGACACCTGCAGCAGAAAGCGATCTGGCTGCTAGTCGTGGTCCGGGCGGCTCATTGTTAGCTTACGGGCCTGGAGAGACAGCGAAGGCGGCCAAAGAACAGAATGCCGAGCAAGCAGCGCAGAACTGGCAGTCCTTGCTCTCTTTGCCGAAACAGCGGCGTTCAGTAGCTCATTCTAATACGATTCGGTATCAGATTGAGTATAACCACCGGTACCCCAGAGTCGTTGACGCCAAAGACGTCAAGGGGTGTACCTTCAACATACCTATCCAGTACATTATACAGGCTGAGGACTACGAGCGCATCAGGGATGAGGACCGTGCGCAAGTCATGAACTTGAAAGAGAGCATGGCTTGGAACCCACACGGTTTTCAGAACACCTCCCTAGTGTACGTTATATGGGCGCACTCTGGGGAGCACCTCACAACCGCGGAGGACTTTGACCCCAGTAAGGTGTGGGAAGGCGTATATCGTTTCGTGTGCTTCGGGCACCAACATAGCCTCACCGCTCGGCGGGAGCTTCACGCTGAACAACCAGATAACGAAGCTTTTCAGCAGATCGAGTGCAAATTGTATTTTAATCTACAGTCTGACATGGTCCGATTTTTGGCTGACGAGCAGAACACCGTCGACCAGAACGTGAAGGGCAAGTCGCACCAGCAAATCATAAAATCCATGCGAACGGGCATGCAGGTGATTTCTGAGAAAACAATGTAACTTATCCATCTTTGTCACTTAAAGCTCTTACTTACTTAAAGTAAAAGAATGTTACTAACCGTAATTTCTCGGCAAACCATGCAGGCATCGAAGGGCCCTCTCCACAAACTCTATTGGCATTGTGGCATCACGGAATGGGACGTTCAGGCCCAAGACTGGACGGAGGACGGCCTGGTGAAGCAGTTGGAAAAGCACGATTCCAAGACTTTCAAGCTTCCTGCAAAGAAGAATAGGAAGCATGTCTACGAGAAGCTGTCGAAGGGGGACTGGGCCAATGTGAACGATTGGGAGCTTTTCGGGGGAGACGTTGACAATGGCAAATGGTTCCCGGTCTGGTACTTTTTGACATCGGCTCAGCAGTTGCAGATTAAGGCGGAGGTGTTGCAAATGAATCACATCTCCTACGCCAACGAATACGCAACGAATTGGTCGATGGCTACAGTGCGTCAGGAGACTTGGGACCAGATTGTTAGAATCATGCATGCGTACGAATTGCGTATTCTGAAGGGGCAGACTAAGACCCCCACCAAGGGGTCGGGTAAGAAACGCAAGACCTGGACTCCGGAGAGTGAGATCGTTGACATGACTACCGAGACGTCTGGGGCGGAGGAGGCGTTGAAGGATGTAGGTGCCGACCTCAAGAAGAAGAAGTCGGGTGGCAAGGCCAGGTCTAGGCGTGTTCCTCGAAGCGCCGGTAACACGTTGAGTGTCGGTCAGCCGGCACAGCCTTTGCAGCAGGCGATCGTGAAGGAGAGCGAGAAGAAGGAGTTGAACATGTCCTTTTTCCAGACGATGCTCGGGTTTCACTCGGACGTGGAGGTTGATTACTTGAACGGCGTTCTGAAGAAAATCCTGACCACTGAGATCACCATCGCAGAGGCGATTGACACCCTGAAGAGGTTCAAGGCCCAACGCAACGTTCAGGCCTGGATCGTGTCGCAATCTGGGGTGGAGAATTGGACTGCTTTTGAGAGGAAATACGGTGAGACTTGGGCTTGCCAGGAGTCCATCGAGCGATGCATCAAGGCGGTGAAACAAGGTAAAAGTGGGCGAGGGGGGAGTCAGCTCACGGTTCCCAAGGCCATCGTCCAATTCGTCGCAGACTGCAACACGTGGCTTTCCCGGTGTCAGGCCGGAGAGGGAGACCTCGGGCGGCTGCCCGTCAACTACGTCCCCAATACAGTTAAGGTGTGCGTTCTTTCAACATTCTTTGTTGTAATAGTCGTGCTCCTCAACATGTAGTTGCATGTTTTATTGCGCTAGCAATTTTCATTGGGTCATTCAAATATTAACAAGCGGTTTGTGGTATAATAATAGGTGGCACTTCCCTCCCCCCTTGTGGAGGATGGCAAGGAGGCAGAGTGCGAGAAAGAGTTCGAGTGGAAGACGGTTCAAACCGGCTACATGATCTACAAAGACGAGTTGACGAAACTCGAGAATGTCCCCAAGATGAATTACGTGGGGACAATACTGGACGTTATTTACGACTTCGATACGGAGCTGTCAGAGCACGCGTTATCCGAGCCCGACCTGATCAAGTTCATAGATGCCTTTGCGGCGCTCACCACCTCGCCGGACTGGACAATATTGATATTTTGTGGGTTTGCTCAGCAGACCGGGTTCCTGAAGATCCTGGAGAGCAAATGCAACGGTGGGGCCCAGCGCATATGGTGGCGCAAGGAGAACCAGGATGTAGGTGCCAACCAAAAAATCCGGTACAATGTCCTCGAAGCGGCTGTCATCGGGTTCCAAATGGCGGACCATGAGTCCGGGGAAAAATCCACTCGCAAACCATGGATGTGCGACTTCGACTTCTCGTCGAAGGATGCGGAGGCGGGCTCGAGGGCGAATGTGTTGGAGGGGTATTCTGTCGTCAAGCAACCCTATCGAGACGATGGGAAAGTGGTATGCGCTCACCAGAAGCCCCAGCACCTGCTAATAGAGCTCATCAACTGCCACATGATGGGACCCGCACCTTTCGCCCGGTTAAACAACGATTCGTCACCCAACTGGATCTTGGATGCGGGGTGTGGGGTCGCGACGGCCACAATGGCAGCTCTCCGGTGCGGCTTGAACGCTGTCGCGTTCGACTCCGACCAAGACATGGTGAATGCAGCCAGTCAGCGGATTGGGAACATTAACGACGAGCCTAACGGCGATACGGAATGCATGTCACTCGAGGAAACGGCGAAGCTCAAAGAGGAAGCACGCATAGAGGAGGAAAACCTCAAAAGGGCGAAAGAAATCGCCGACTGCAAAAAGGACATGGAGGAGTCGGCTGATGAGGACGGTGAAGAACCCGCTGAAGATCCACCCGCTGAAACCGGCACGGCTTCTGGGCAACCCGAGGCAGGAGAAGGAGAGAAAGGAGAAGATGGAGATGAAGAGGAAGAAGAAGAGGCAGGAGACGGCGAACCAGGAGACAGCGTTCCCCCCGCACCTACCGACGACGCACCAGCCGAGTAAATAGTGCACGCCGTGCCAAATGCCTGTCTTGAACCTGGAATGAACGCAGATACCGCGTAGATTGTGGTCGCAGTGCTAACAGCTAGCCCTGAACATTAATAAAACACATGTACAAAATGAAATTAGTCACCGCATCATATTTTGTATCGTGTTCACCACATTGAATGCTTGCATGTGCTTGTGAATGTATTATAAGCACTCATACGTACGTATCCGAGCAGATACCGCGTAGACTGTGGTCGCAGTGCTAACAGCTAGTCCTGAACATTAATAAAACACATGTACAAAATGAAATTAGTCACCGCATCATATTTTGTATCGTGTTTACCACATTGAATGCTTGCATGTGCTTGTGAATTTATTATAAGCACTCATACGTACGTATCTATTAGCCTCACCGGCACCCGCGTTTATACGTGCGTCTCGCGTCTCGTCGGAAAATACGTTATTTTCGTACGCCTTGGAATTATTTAGCTATCTATAATTAAATTGAAAAATGACATTCCATAATGTCGTTTTCATCGAATAGCGTGTTTAGTGCCCACGGGCACATTTGGTATCAGTGTGTTGCGAATTCGCCCCTGCGCAACTCGCCCACGGACCTATTGGAACTTTCGTTGTAATACAGGGGGAGAGCTGTACTTCCGGCTATACGTGCGCAATTTTTGCCTCTGTAAGTACATTTTTTTTCGTATACAACGGCCGTATTCTCTGGGAAATATCTTCAAAACGTCATATTTCAGCTCCTTAACACTGGGGGCTCAAACTGGCTCAGAAACCCAAGCATTCGTTTTCCGATCTTAAACCCGAAGTCCGTCCCAGGCCACAAACGACCGTCAGGGAGCACCCTGAAAGGGTTTCCCCGGTCTACAGTAGCCAAGAAAACCATATAGCTCACCTTTCAGAGCCCCAAAAAGGCGAAAAACCGCCCAAAACAGCCAAAAATAGCCGTTTTTGACAGTTTCCAGCCTACCCCAAAACCTCTCCCAGTAGCCCCCACCACCGAAAACCCCCTCCTTAGACCCCATAGAACAGCCTAGAAACCCTTGATACCGCCCTCACGGCCATCAGCAGCGGGGAAAGCTCCACCAAACAGCGCTTTCAGCAGTTCCTGGACGTTTCTGGCAGCTCTTCAGCACCTCCTGGTATCCTCCAGCAGTGCCCTGACTGGAGCTTTTTTGGGACCTACGGAGCATAAATACCGTCTGGGACTTTACTGGACCTCTGCATTGGACCTGGCACCCTTCCTTTCGTTGCTGCTTGACCCTTGCTCGCGCGCCTAGGCACTCAAAAATCGTGTCGCGGAGCCCTGGCCAAATTTTGAGTTCGCTGGTGTATGGCAGTACCCCCAGACCCAGACAAATACAGAAGAGCGTGGTGGAAGCAAGGACCTATTAAGTGGGTATTCCCTCCAGACCCTACCTACCCACCAGCAGGCGCTTTCTGGCAGAGCGGTTTCAGCGGTCCTCCTTCCCCCTCTTCCTCTGACGACGAAGAGGAGAACAGCGACTGAACGCCTGGGCAGAGCCAAGCTGGCTATCCCACCAGTGTATCACAATTTCGTGTGGCATCAGGTTGGAAACTACCACTTCCACTACCCGCACACCCAAGACCTAACAGCCTTCCCCGCGCTCCCTGGTTCATTCCCAATACAAGTGATCGACGAGTGGCCTTGGGTCCCCCCATCTCCACCTGGAAGCCCCGCTCCTTCGCCTCCAGCGAGTGACATCGACGAGGACGAGACTGATTAAATAAAAAGGCGAGCACTCACTACTTTTGCTCACCTGTGGCTATTGCCACACCCAGTCTGTGAACTCAACCAGCTCAGCAGTCAGAATGTCACAGCAGACATCAGAATCCTTTCCCAGCATGGGTGCCAGCACAGAGTCGTTACACCACCCACTGTTCTCCCCCATCACCTTCCCATCTCCTAGATAAGGATAACGAGGAGTATGTCACGCGCTGGGAAAGCCTCTACGACCCCAGCGCCTCCACAGTTGGCGTCACCGAAGACGCGAACGCCTACATCACGAACTGACGCATCGGAGGCGCCCACTGAGAAGGTACCAGCGAGCTCACCAACCCCGCAGCAGGCGCCCCAGCAGTCAGCTCCACCCCCGGTCCTTCACCCACAAAAACGGCAGGCTCCCCCAGAGGACTCACAGAATTGGCGTGTCCGAGCAGAGTACTCCTCGAAGTACGCCGAGAAATTTGGACCCTTCGATGTGGACGCCTGTTGTGACTTTGGCGGCCGCAACAGACAGGCGGATAGATTCTGGACAGACTGCCTTTCAGAGAAATGGAGGGGCCTTCGGGTTTGGTGTAACCCTCCATACAACTCCAAGCACATTACTGTGGAGGCGATCTTGAACAAGTATATCGCAGAATGGAAGGCAGACCCAGAAAACACCTCAGCAGTCTTCGTTCTACCAGATCACCAGTCCAAGCTCCCCGCGTGGCGCAAACTTTTCAGAAAGGCCAATATGCAGATTGTGGAGGTCATCCCTACTCACGATGATAAGGGCGAGCCCAATCAGTTCTTCGAGAACCCAGATGGGAAGGCCTTCGACCTTCGTTGGCCTGTTCTGATAGTACACGCCCCTCCCGCCAAACCACAGCCAGCACGCGTGAGGCATCCGCGAACAGCCCCCGCTGTGATAAGGACAGGTGAGGCAGCAGCCTTCAGAGACGCAGCCTCCCAGCAGTCGGACTCAAAGTTCCTGCGTGCGTTGAAAGCGGAGTACACCCGAGAGGGGACACTTCGTTCGCTGAGAGAGAAAGTGAAGGCGGCACCACACCAATGCCTACAGGACTTCAGGCTGGTGGGTAAAGTGGTTTGGAGGACCGCAGCAGGGAGATATCAGTTGGTGCTGGGGGAGGACTCTCCACTTCGAGAAGTAGTGATTCGTCATGCTCACGAGTCATTGTCCTCGGGTCACACTGGGCGAGACAAGACTCTGGAGAGGGTGCTGCGACGCTTCTATTGGCGTGGTGCCGCGGAAGATGTGGGCACCTGGGTTGCATCCTGCGCGGTGTGCCAATCAGTGAGGCCGCGGGGGACTTACCCGGATGGGTTGCTAAACCCTCACAGCATCCCGAACAGGCCATGGCAGGATGTCGCGGTGGACTTCGTCACCGGCCTGCCAGTATCAGAGAGAGGTAATGACGCTTTCGTGGCCTTCACTTGCAAGCTGACGAAGATGGTCCACGTTGTGCCGATGAACTTCGGCGACAGCTCTGCAGCTGTGGTGGCCAGAATCTACTTTGACTCGGTGTGGCGCTTACATGGCGCGCCTATGAAGATTGTCTCTGATCGTGACCCGCGGTTTCAAGATGCCTTCTGGCAGGAGCTCATGAGACTGATGGGTGTGAAGGTGGCTCGTACCACGCCGTACAACCCTCGGTCTGACGGCCAGGCGGAACACAGCAACAGGGTTATTGAGGACATGCTGGCTAGGGGTTTTTTTGGGAAGAATTTTAGAGCCATTTGGGAAGAATTTGACATTGGTTCTTTTTGGGAAGAATGATGAGAACTGACTCATGCGTGCGTGCTTATACGTGACACTGACGCGCATGAGTCGCCGCACGGTGGGATTTATACTGGCCATACCAGCCTGAAAAGGTCCAACGCAACGCAACGGCAAACTCTCGCTATAGCCGATGTGGCGCAATAGCATTCACATCTTGGATACATTACGTGATACATTAGTCACGAGAGAAACGTTGGAAATGTAAATTCATTAATCTTCACCGTGAACTGAAAATGTAGCAATATCTGCATTCAATCGTGCGTACCCGCGAAAAAGTCGCAGTGGGGTACGCCACAATGGGGTGTATGGCATATGACTGCATTTTTGTACGGTATGTCATTTTGAGACGCAAAAGATTTGGTTGGTTTTTGACAGATTCACCTCGCGGCATGCGTATGATGCTCGCAGTGTCACTGTCCCATTTTACAGCAGATGTCGTTTTGAGCATTTTGCGATGTACAGATGCTATTTGTTAACTATGCAATTTCAACTTAACGCGGAACGCGCTCTCCCTCGCAGTGAGACCCTGTACAGCCAGGCGAAGATTTCTAAGATTATGTGTTCATCTAAGTAACTTATTCCTATCTAATATTATCACAGATTTCTACTGAGTCCGTGGGTATCCGCATCGCGGAGAATGATAACCGCTTTCGTTACTTTTGGAAGTCCCGAAAAACCTAAAATCCCGCTCACTATACCCACATGCACGCGCCGGCCCTTAGCGAGATTTGTGGTTGGCCGTTCAGACTGTACGAAATGATGTTGAAAGATAACACATATGACATAATATTTTGGTAAACGGTTCCCTCATCCGCTGTGCATGCTTGCTTGCAAGCGAGCGCGCGGATGAGGGACGAAACCCTAGCGGAAACGTGGACGCGGTGGACATCCGCGTTTTTGCTAGGGTTGACAGCGCGCTGTCAGATGCTAAAAAAGTGTTTGCTATGCGTATATGATATGCGTGGTACGCTTGTGCTATGCATGATGCTTTCATGCGGTGCGTATGTCGAGCCTTTCACTCGATGCGTGCCCAATGACCCCCTCCCTTGCGCGGCGTCCCAGATCCCATAATGTGCACGGATCTCGCGCGCGCAAAAAATATGTTGTTCCTAACACGCCCAACAATAAGTATGCTAAGTTTCGATGCTTGAGGTCTCTCTCTCAGACCTCTACCTCACGCTGCTGGAAAGTGACTTACGGGGTCACGTAAGTCACTGTCCAGCAGCGTGAGGTAGACGTCTGAGAGAAAACACCTGAGCGGACAGAGGTTTGTTCGACGTGAGCACGTGACGGAGCGGAGGCTAGACACGTCATCATACCACGGATATACGAATGGAAAATATAAAAATTAATTTTCACCAACCAATATTTTGGTGAATATAAACCTTTGGTATATACACTACATCACGGCCAGATTATTGGCTGGGGAAAAATGATTCCCGCAAGACTTTTGGTTATTGGTCATCCAGACCACAGGCTAACATGACCTGGAAGCTATCTTCCTGGAATCGTAAAATGTTTATAAATATATATGGTATTTTGTCTATTGTACGATTTATACTCATCGTGGCAAAATGTTATGTTATGAGGACTGAGAGTGTCACTCGACTGTCACAAGAGAGGGAAACCAGATTTCAACTTGAATTGTCCAGTGTGCCACACACTCATACGCGTGAATATATGTCGCGTGCGTCACGCATGAGTCATTGTCAAAAATCTTCCCAAAAATGACCCATGTCACAATTCTTCCCAAATGGCTCTAAAATTCTTCCCCAAAAAGACTTTTTCCGGACATGCTCAGGTCCTTCGTAGACGCCAATGTGGAGGACTGGGATTTGTTCACCACTAACGTGGAGTTCGCGATCAATGACTCCAGGAGTGAATCTACTGGCTTCACGCCATTTGAACTGGTGTTCGGGTTCTCGCCGCTGTCGCAGTTGGACCTTTTCCTGGAGGCCGCACAGTCCACCGCTGGACGACGAACAGGGGGAGTAGGCACCGCACACGAAGTGGCCGTGAAATTTTCGTCGCAACTGCGGGACGCCAGACAGCGGTTAGAGCTGGCTCAACAGCGACAGCGCGAACAGTTTGATCGCAGGCACGGACAGCGGGAGTATGCTGTTGGAGATCTGGTCTGGATAGAGGCGAAACACCTTACGGAGAAGGTGATGGATCGCTCCATCTGCAGGAAATTGACCAAGCGCTGGCATGGACCAGTCCCTGTGACCGAACGCTTCTTCAGCGATGTACAGATGACCATGCCAGAGGCTGACAGGGGAGCTCCAGTAGCCTACCGCCTACGCCTCCCTCCTCACTGGCGGATACACGACGTGTTCGCTCAACATCGCCTCAAACCGTACACCAGCGGTCAAGATGCTTTCGCCGCACGCGATCACCTAGCAGTACCTGAAGAGGTGGTAGTGGACGGTCAGAAGGAAGCACACGTTGAGCGTATTCTTGCACGTCGAGTGCGGTCTGTTCGAGGAAAAGAGGTGGAAGAGTGGAAGGTTCGCTGGACTGGCTACTCCAAAGCTCACGACCAATGGAGGACGCGTGACAAACTTGAACGCGGAGGTCCACTTCAACAGCTTCGTGAATTCGAGCAAGCGAGACTGCACATGGAAGCGCAAGTTCGCGACGAAGCCACTCGGCGACGCGAGCAACGTGGCCGTCACTCCGCTCAAGCCGGAATGACACTGGCCCACCTCATCACTAATCCCTGCGATGAACTGGACCAGCTCGAACAGATGGAATATGATACCCCCCTGCCGTGGGAACGCCAAGAGCGCGTGGAAGATGGGTCGTTGGCACTGGTGACAGAGCTGCTGGCGATACAGGCAAAAGCAACCCGCACGCCCAGGATTCTCGTACTTTTCAGCGGTACTGGCTCAGTAGAGAGGGAATTCCTAAATTGCTTCCCCTCCGCTTCAGTAGTGACCCTCGACTCCGGGCATATCTGGCAACCCACTCATGTGTGTGACATCCTGCAATGGGACTACAAACAATACCCGCCTGGATTCTTCGATGTCGTTTGGGCAAGTCCCCCCTGCAGGCAGTACAGTCAAGCGCGCACCACTGGTGGACCCCCTGACCTTCCCCAGGCTGACAAAATCGTACGACGAGCATTGCAGATCATTGACTACCTGGAGCCGAAACATTGGTTCATGGAAAACCCCAGAGGTCGCTTCCCTAACGCGCTACGGCTTCGTCCTATGATGCGCCAGCTCCCTCCTCCGCTGGTGTGTACCTACTGCATGTACGGTACGCAGTACATGAAGCCCACCTGCATATGGACGAACTCAGCGCCACCCACGCCCCTGCTACGCTGTACTGCTTCAACACCGTGTGCGTGCAGATGGGCAACCGGTGCTCATCCAGAGACGGCTCAGCTTGGACCTCACCCGCAGCAGACTGGAGCGGGCCGATCTGCGAGTGTATATCCCGTGCCAGCACTTCTGCTACGACAACTTTTCCGACATTTACGCCTCCGCAAAAATGAAGACCCGCTTTAGATTCCAAGTGGCACCCTTCTTCATGAAAGTGGTGCCCTGGTAGCGGCAGGCAAACTATGCTCGAAGAGGGACCAGAGAACCTAAGAACTGGAAACAGAAAGGAACCAGAAAACCTAAGAACTGGAACTTAGATGGGTACCTTAGCGGAGTGATCCCAGGAGGTAGACCACTCCTAAGGGGGGGAGAGTTGTGCCCGGAGGCACAGCGTGAGCCGATATGCCTATGCGTCCGTATGTGTGTCATCGGGGGTAATCTGGGATTGGCACGATGACAGTGAAATTGGGCTTGAAATCACGATGAGAATGAATACCAGATGTCCGGGGTATGACAGTATGACACTATGACACTATGACAGTATGACAGTATGACACTATAGTAGTATGACAGTACTGTGGGGGGTGTCATCGTGGAACTCAGTCAGACCCTCGAAGAATGGTCAGATTCGCATCGGGGTTGAAAAGACAATGAAATCGAATATCAGATATCAAGGTTATGACAGTATGACAGTATGACGCTATGACAGTATGACAGTATGACAGTACAGTAGTATGACAGTACTGTGGGGCAGTCATCGTGTCAGTCTGTCGGCATAACATCTGAATCGAGAATGACGAATCGGAATTAGAAATGAGATCGGATCGGGAATTGAACGTTGAGCCGAAGTGTGACATCGGCTGTCGAGTGGTTGACCCTGCAACCTGAGTGACGAGTGAATAAGTGGAGCACTTGAGAAGTGTTTAGCCTTCAGAACTCGGAACCGAATTATCGTTTGTACCTCAATCTGGCCCTGATCCAGTATATTATAAAAATCCGAATTGTGTACCTTTGCACGTTCAATCAAAAACATATCTCCGAGCATCTGTCGTAGTGCCCACGGGCACATTACATCTCGCACGCTTTTTCAGTGTGAAACCTAATTTCTACCCATTTGTAATCATCAGGGCTGGACTGTTACGACCGCCCGTAACTCCCAAGTTGAACAAGGCTATGGAAGCGGCTAAAGCCTTTGTGACTGGGCAATATTCTGGGGGCAAGGCTGCTGCTGATGCCTTCGGAATTGACAACCCGTCGCATGTTCGCTATTACGTAAATAAGTGGGCTGAAACTGATGTGGAAGCGGCATTACTTCATGTGGAGTGTGAGCGCGCGGACGCGTTCTTGAGAGGGGACACTCCTATGGAAGACCCACATACCCCGGCAGTGACGGTTGCCGCTGCTGCATCTTTGGCTTCCATGAGCCAAGATGTTACCTCGACGGGAAATTTAAATTGCATGTCCGATAACGTGCCATCGATGATAGATGCTAGTGGGACTTCCCCACTGTTACCTCTAGACCTTTCGACTCAGTTCCAGCACGATAGTTTGGACAGCATTGCGCACGCTGCGTATGTCCTTGAGGCCACATCTTCGCCCAACCCATCGCGAAAAGATTATCCCCCTGTTTTATCTCCTGGAAAGACACCACGTGCAACGTATTGCGCCGGTTTTAAGTGGGCAGCACAGGCAGTGAAGGACGAGCTGCTGTCGAGTCGTATGGCGTCCAAGCGTGTATTGGAGACGTATGGAATCTCCATACACTTCACTACGATCTCAAAAGGGGCTCGACAAATAGAGATCGCATCACCGGAAAAAGCGGGTAGGAGGACTTTCATCCCTAGGGAGCATGAGACTCGCTTATGGGAGTTCATATGCGCGCTTCGTGCTATGAAGCTGGCGGTATACAAGAGCACGGTTTGCACGTATGCAAACCAGATGATAGAAGGCACGGACATTGCGGACAAGTTTGAATATGGCGTAGTAGATAACAATTGGTACTACGGTTTTTTAGATCGGTTCGAGATGCGGACTGGCAACCAGCGTCCACTTGAGCTGACACGAGGGAAGTGGTGCACCGCTGACAATATGCACAAGCACTACGAGGTGGTAGCTGATGCATTGGTGGAAGCCAAACTAGCCGTGCCTAATCCGGACTTTGACGAGTCGGACCCTGACTCGTGCAAGATTCACATCACGAAACCTAAACGTGTATTGAGTTTCGACGAAACCCGCCTCACCATGGACTGCACGGAGTCATCGAAGTCGAAGCAGGAGCGCATCGTGAAACCTGAGAAGGAGGATGATGGGGAGGTTTTGGTGAATAAGGGTGGTGGTGTCGCTAGTGGTGTTGGCGGTAGTACGGCGGATGGGGACAGTTTAGCACCGTTATTCATATTCGGTGGGGCGGACTCATACAAGGCGGCGTGGACACAGGCAGGGTGCTCCGAGATCGACAGTGATACAGGAGGACACGGGTCGTGGGATGCCTGCCACTTTCTATGCGAATAAGAAAGGTGGAATGACTCATGCACTTGCACTGCAATATTTCAAAAACAATATTGCAACTATGTATCCGGACATGACTCCCGAGAACCCTATAGCCGTGATCTGTGACGGCCACGGCTCGCATCTATCATGTCAATTGTTGACATTCTGCAGGGAGGTGGGGATCATCATTTTGTTGAGGCCTCCACACACGACTAACATATCACAAGGCGAGGACGTCGTGAACTTTGGCAAGTTCAAACCCCTGTTTCGCACGGCGAAGGCACACAGGCTGCTGGAGAAGTTGAACACCGGCAGCAAGACACTGTTTCTGGATATGGGCGACTTGATGCCTTGCACGGCTGCAGCATGGGAGGCTGCTTTTTCCAAAAAGGAGAACACAAAAGCTTGGGCAGCAATAGGGGTTAACCCCTTCACCCGGTGTGTGTACTGGGAGCTGCGGAGGAAGGAAGAGGCAACACAAGCGCGGGTGAAGAAGGTGGAGGGTGTGAACCTGGAGGTGCTGACTTTCGGCTTCAAAGGGAAGGAGCCGAGGAACAAGGCTGGGGAGGAAGAGGAGGAGGAAGGGGAGGGAGAGGGGGAGGGAGAGCGGCGGTACTCGAGGTGTGAGAGTGACCAGTGCACTCTTTTGGGACAAGGGTCCCATGACCTCCGATGCTAGCTTCGCCGCAGTGGAGACAGTGGCGAAGCAGAAGGAGCAGTCTGCTGCAGAGACACTCGTTAGGAAGAGGGAGGCGGCAGAGAAGGAGCTGCAGAGGTCCGTGAAATATGCCAAGTTGGCGGAGGCAGCTCAGCAGAAGTTGGCACAGGCAGGACAGGATGTGAAGCAGGCCAAGCTGTTGAAGGAGGAGCTGGTAGGAGTGCTTAGGGGCATGGGAGAAACCCCTGCCAGCAGTGCACGGAAGGAAGTGCTGGAAGGTGCACTGCAGGAACTGTTGGGACAACCCACACCAGCAGCAACAGCGGAGGAGGAGGCAGCAGCAGCAACCGGTGCAGCAGCTGCGGAACCGGCAACAGTTACAACAACTGCAATACCTGCAACAAGTAGTGTGGCTAACTAAGTGACATTATGTTTATAGATTGCACGGTAATACTTTGAACACCAGAACCTGATGGTCGGTAATATTTCCTTAATAACAATCCTGCTGCAAAGGGCATTCTGATGTGTATACAGGCTTGCGGTAGATGATACCCTTATGTGTACTAGATCCTGAAATTGTCGAAGTTCTGCCTCCCGGCAGAGAGGGGTACTACGGGGGGGCCCCTACCCCTCCCTCCGTACTTTTTCCCTCCCCCCCTCGCCCCCTCTACTTTTTCCTCCTCCTCTTCTTCTTTCCCTTTTCCCGTTTCCCTTTTCCCTTTATCTACACCCTTTACGATATGCGAAATTGTTTTATCTCATATTCATAGCATATTCATGATGCTAACATGGTATACAAGCTTAATAACAAACCTCCGCGCCTCCGCGTTACAGTAATCACTCACCGTTAAGAAAACCCGGCGATAAGAAAGTAGCCAGCGTTTCAGGGGGTACCCAAGTTGGTGAATATCGCTGGCTGGTTTTCGAAGGTTATGGCACGGGCCAAAATAAGAAATATGGGTGCTGGCTGGCCGGCCTAAGATATGATTTTCCAATTTCTTATAGCTAAGAAAAAATTGCTGGCATTTGCAAATATTACATATGATATTATAGATATGTGACATCAATATATCACTTCTCTCAATATTTCATGTACATCGATATACAACCACAATTCAAATAATAAGGGATAACTAGTACAACACATCAGATACATATGTGTGGACAGTTGGTATTCGATACGCTCATTACTGTGATATGTTACCAAGCAGATATGCTCCCACCTACAAAGTAAAATGTTACCACAACGTTTGCAGGTACACGAGCACTCTCCCTATCACACCTCCTACTCTGCGCTCTTAAGCATACACCATGCGCCCGCTTCTACGCTGTCCCCGTGCCCATAGTCCTGCACACGCAATATGTGGTCTCTCCGATCTCCATCTTCATAGACCACCTCCGCGTTATAACCGCGCCTGTGTCTGGGATAAAACTTCTGGACCCACCCACCACCCGTTCGAAAAGTGAAAATTCTAAGAAAATGTCTGCGCTAGGTGCGTGTCCATGTGGATGGCTAAGAAATGCGCTGGCTGAGCGAAGAGATCGCGGTCCACTATTCATAGCGTTTTCATAGCCAGGACAGCGGCGGGGGTACCCAAGTTGGTGAATATCGCTGGCTGGCCCCATATCTCCTGTTTTCTTAAAGGTGGGTGATTACTGTATCTCATTTCCCCGCTAGATTCCGTATCACCGCGGTTTCCCATATCTAAGGTTTAGGGTTTAAGCCAACCCACACCATCTAGTCGCATCGGCTGGCTCATGTAGATGTTCTTAGACTCCTTGTTTGTCTAATTCCGACTATCATTGCATCAGTTATTCACATTTTTATCTCAACTGTAGATAATTGCCAAACTGCCAAATTTCAAGGACCCTTTACCCCCACTTGCACGTCCCCCTATTCCTCCCCCAATATCCGCTTTGGGCCAAAACCAACCTGACCCATCCATCCGCTAGGTCATGTAGATGCTCTCCGATATCTTGATCGACCGATTCGGAGTAATATACGATGAGTTATTCCCATTTTTATCTATTTGTGTATAGGCGGGTGTACCCTTATTACAACTGTACCCTTATTACCACAATTCCGTGGGCGATACCTTGCGGCGATATATAGCCCAAACCCAGTTAACCCAAGTTGACTTTTGAGTAAATTTGGAAGCCCGAACGCCCCATATATCGGTCGATGCTCTGATTCGCCTTATCTGGAGCGAAAACGGTCGAAACAATGCTGTAAATAGCTGGTGAAAACCCCCCGCATATCTGAAACCAATAGCAAACGCCGATTTAAGTTCGCAAGAGCATAAAAATTAGTTTTTATAGACGTATGTGCGAACCTTTTGCCACGTGGGTTGAACCCCATCGCGGTACCGCGCTTGAACTGGGTGGCGCAAGATCACCATTTTCCCCCGTGTAATAAGGGTACAGTTGGTAATAAGGGTACAGTCTCGATCTGTCGTTGTCATATGACCTTCGTATATGTCTCGTATAATCGCCTACGTATATGAATAGGGATCCCATATGAATATCTACTGTAGAGGATAGTCTCCGCCGTGACATGACACAATACAGTAAGTATACTTTTAAAAACCTTGGCGGCTCTTCCGACCACGTTACAGTACAGTGTCGTTCGTTTCGGTTGGTTCGTTTGTATCAGCGCGTATCTGCGCATCTGAATTTTGTACCGCAGCCGCCGTTTTATTTCCTACACATGCCTTACATTGCCTTGCTTCGTGCGTGCGTACGTACCGTGCGGCGATAGTGCCAACCTACCGACCGGCATGGGGGGGAAGAAGGGAGATACGGACATGCGGTATGCCGAAGCTGTAGACTATTGCATTGCGCATGAGTGTCTAGGCTTCCAAGCGATCAACCTGCCAAAGTTCAAGGGTCTCGAGCCGCGTTTACTCAGTAGGAAGGTGCAAAAGAAATTGGCCGAACAAGGTGCATCCAACTTGGTGGCGTCTCGCGATGACATGAAAGTTTTGACGAAGGAAGAAGAGAATGCGATTGTTGAATGGCTCGTAGCGTGCAACAAGGTTGGGGAGGGGAAGAATCGCGACGAACTTGGCGAGAAAATCTGCGAGATTCTCAAGTGTAGGAAGAAGGTGTATCAGGTGTCTCGAGGGAGGAAGGCGAAGCCTTTGTCAACAGCAACACAGACTTGCATCAAGAATGGCAAGCCGGGAAGCTCACTGCCGAAATCTGGCTTTTTCCGATTTTCGCCCGTTTTGGTGGGGCGGCTTGCGCCCGTCCGGGGGGCCATGTGGCGACATGGTAGGTGGTTGTAGGGCTTTGTACACGTCAAACTACATCTAAATGGTAAATTTTGCCTATATGGTATCGCACCGTGGCCGCCCGCGCGGCACACCTTGGGTGCGTGCCGCCGGCGCGTGCACGGCAGATAGCACCGCCCGCGCCCCGCGTGTATGGGCGGGCAAGCAAGGGGTGCCCATGACGCAATATCGGTCAAATTAGTCCCATGGGGTCCCAATGGGTCCAAAACATCCCGCTATAGGGGTCCACACCCCCTGCGGGTCGCACTTGAGGGGGCTCATTCCACGGGAAGCTCACTGCCGAAATCTGGCTTTTTCCGATTTTCGCCCGTTTTGGTGGGGCGGCTTGCGCCCGTCTGGGGGGCCATGTGGCGACATGGTAGGTGGTTGTAGGGCTTTGTACACGTCAAACTACATCTAAATGGTAAATTTTGCCTATGGTATCGCACCGTGGCCGCCCGCGCGGCACACCTTAGGTGCGTGCCGCCGGCGCGTGCACGGCAGATAGCACCGCCCGCGCCCCGCATGTATGGGCGGGCAAGCAAGGGGTGCCCATGACGCAATATCGGTCAAATTAGTCCCATGGGGTCCCGATGGGTCCAAAACATCCTTATATATGATCTTTCCAACCGACTATGGGGTCATCTTTCATGGATTTCTATTTTGTAATAAGGGTACACGTACCCTATCGCTGTGAGTGCTCATGTGATGTGTAGAGCCCCCAAAGCGCCGCAGATATGGTATATGAGCAAAATGGGAGCTTTTTGACATCCAAAATACTCAAAATTTCCATGGCCCATGATACCGAATCGCGCGTGTCGCTCCCCGACACCGCATCCTCAAAACAGTGGTAATAAGGGTACACCCGCCTATAGATAATTGAGATATGACTAGGTATCACTGTCGCGACCGTCGAGCGCTTAGGACGGGATGCTTAGGACGGGCGGGGGGAACGGGTGCGTTATCGCACGGCAGACCAACATTTTTTCATTCACTCGCCCACCCCCACTCAGGAGTTCATCGTTTTGGGTGGCCAAGCGAAGGAGGCCAACTCTATCTAGCACAGCGACGCTCGACTGGGATCATAACACGACGGGTACAAGTACTGTCGTCCACGACCTCCACGTCTCCGCGTGAAAGGGATCGGATCATTGATGCAGGGTGAGATATTCTTAGTGTTTTCATGCACGTCTTGCAAGGCACATGCGACTTGGCGCGATGTGCTGATGGTGTGCAGGATCTACACCAATTGTTCGCACTCGCAGGTTTCCTGTAGCATATCGAAGCCAACCACTCCTCGCATTCACGGTGTTGTGTTAATTCTTCCGGATTTTCCCACCGTACAATACCGTTCACGACTTTATTCTGGATCTAACTATGGCTATTGGTGAAAACTCGCAAACCTTGGAGCACATTGGTACTGTCCGATACTCCACAACTCAACTTCTCGACGTCCAAAACTCAACGTGTTCACTCACAGTACTGTCCGCTGCGCTCTCAGGTGTGACGGATGACGTAATATCAAAAACGGTTCAGTCTGCTAAATCCAGGTGTGCGTCTCGACACAACGCACAAAGAGGCTTGGGGAACTAGGTATACCGGCTCCTTGTGCCATGTCCAGCCGCTTCCTTGCGCTTGACGACCACGACTATGAGGCTATGAAAGCCGCCGTTCCTGTTCCAGCTTTTGATGCGATTTTCCTTTTCTTCTTCTGATGACTTGGCTTTTGTGTTTTATCTTGATCAGTCAACGAAGTGAGAGGCGCATCCGAGGGGTGAAGCGGGGCGTGCGCAGCGAACTAAGCGTCTCGCAGGGAGACTGGTGGGTATTAGAGCCCAAGCGCGCGAAAACCTGCGCTATCCTAAATCATTGCCGCGATTAATTTTGGAGCTTTTGTCACTTTTTGTTCTGGTTATCGGTCTACCCCTTTTCCGTTGGCAGTATGCTCTTCGCCTCTATCCCTGTCGTGTACTAGTTTACCATGCGCGCGAATATCAGTGGACTTACTCGGTTTAAGCTACCGCGATCTGTTGCGTATGGTCTGTATATGCAACTCTAGGAACCCGAGGTGCTGGTAGACGTTAGCCGATGACCCGCGGATCCAAGAGAACGTGCATGACATCGTTTGTGGCGCGCCCTCCGACATCATGCGAAATATTGCGAATGAGGGATTTCTTTTGATCGCCGGTGGCTATGTATTTCTGGCGGCGCATGCAGGACCCGCCGCGGTTACGCTAATCATAAAGAACTGCTGTCAACGGAGGGCTTGCGTGATGAGATCCCGCGCATCAAATGCTCGGAGGTCACTCCTGAAGAGTTTATCGAGCGCTTCGAGGCGCCCTGCCAGCCGTGTGTGGTATCATTCCTGATCCCATCCTCCGCAGTGCCCTTGACGTCAGCCTCGAATGATCCTTGGCTCCACAGTCGCAACCGAAAAATCCAACTTGTTTTGAAGGGGGGCTGCTCGACTGCAGATCACAGGGCTCACGGAGGAGTGGGCCGCGCATCACAAGTGGACCTGGGACAAGCTCCTGGCGAAGTTTCCTGAACACAAGTTCAAGGTATTTGCTATATCCCGTTTGCCTGTCGTGCTCGTGCTATGAACTCGGATCGCAAATCTGGGAGGCTCTCTTGCCTTTTCCAGGCTGGAATTCGTCAGGGTAGCTGTGGTCGTCACTAACCATCCCCACCCACAAGCACCTTGTGAGATGTTAGGGTTTTGGTCGACATCCGCCTCTCCTTATGATATCCGCGTCCCCTGTCAGCTAACCTGCTTATGAATCTGGTTGAGGTGACCAGCTCTAGGATGCCTACGAGCTGCAAAGAATTTTCGAGTACAGCCCTGCAAGCGTACATCATAGGGCCAGGGTGCCCGCAGCTCTAGCTCCCGCCTTGTTGGGCTGGGGCAAGGGTGTCCACAGCTCTAGCTCCCGCCTTGCTGGGTTGGGGCAAGGGTGCCCACAGCTCTAGCTCCCGCCTTGTTGGGCTGGGGCAAGGGTGCCCGCAGCTCTAGCTCCCGCCTTGTTGGGCTGGGGCAAGGGTGTCCACAGCTCTAGCTCCCGCTTGTTGAACTGGAGCCGGGTGTCCACAGCTCTAGCTCCGCCTTGTTGGGGAGTTTGGGGCCGGGGCCTTCGGCTCTAGCTCCCGCCTTGCTGGGTTGGGGTAAGGGTGCCTGACTCTAGCTCCGCCTTGTTGGGGTGGGGTGCCCACAGCTCTAGCTCTCCCGCCTTGTTGAGGTGGGGCAAGGGTGCCCACAGCTCTAGCTCCCGCCTTGTTGGGCTGAGACAGGGTGCCCACAGCTCTAGCTCCCGCCTTGTTGGGTTGGGCCACGGGGGTGCCCGCAGGCGCTAGCTCCCGCCTTGTTGAAGTGAGACAGGTGCCCACAGCTCTATCCCGCCTTCTTGGGTTGGGGTAAGGTGCCCATGGCTCTCGCTCCTGCCTTGTTTGGCTGGGGCAAGGGTGCCCACAGCTCTAGCTCCCGCCTTGCTGGGCTGGGGCCAGGGTGCCCACAGCGCTCGCTCCCACCTTGTTGGGCTGGGGCAAGGGTGCCCACAGCGCTCGCTCCTGCCTTGTTGGGCTGGGGCAAGGGTGCCCGCAGCGCTAGCTCCTGCCTTGTTGGGTTGGGACAAGGGTGCCCACAGCTCTAGCTCCCGCCTTGCTGGCTGGGGCAAGGGTGCCCACAGCTCTAGCTCCCGCCTTGCTGGGTTGGGGCAAGGGTGCCCGCAGCGCTAGCTCCGGCCGCTGATGTTTCGCATGTAGTAATGCTTCAGGGGGTTCCCAAGGGGAGGCCCTTAGCACTCTTGCCGTTTCTTTGCGGTTGGTTGGCCAGGTGGGCAGCGATGACGACGGATATGCAGTGCGCATCAAGTTTAAGTACTACTACGAGTACCTTCACAGCTTGGAACATGGCAAGGTCGTTCTACCCTAGCCAAATACAGGAGCGAGACAATGTGACAGGCCGCCCGCCTGAAAGTGCGATTCGCCAACTCCTGCACCGAGCAGCAGCATGCAGCAGGCCGGATTCCTCAGGGTTGCTACTTAGGGGGGTGCTAAGGAGGTGGCAGGAGTATGACAGGGTAGACATACGAGCACCCATAGCCGTAACTATTTTACAGCTTTTGAAATAATTCCGTCATTGCCGTCATAGGACTGATGCCTTCTGTTAAGGTTTCTACCAAGGTTTTTTCACAGCTGGACTCATCGTAGCTGAAGCGACTTCTTCTTGGATATCAGCTGGGATCACCTGTGGACCCTAACGTAGTCGGCTGTGTCTCGCACTTTTGCCTCTCACATCGATGATCTGGTAGCCTACGCCCGCTGCGGCGAGCCTTTGAACCCTGCTCTCATGCAGGCGTAGCAAACAATTTCAGCTCAGATTTTCGCAGGTTCCGGAACCCGCGTGTGTACTGATGCTTAGGCTCCTGCCAGTGGCACGTCCGCCTACTCTATGCGTTGAACTCGGTTGCGCAAACCGTCAGGGGGTTACCCAGGGCACGGTGTCTGCGGTTCTTGCAGCGAGGAGGATATTCTTTTTTAGCTCCCGCGAGAACATCTCACTCCTCGAGCTTACGGTACACGTGGACAACAGATGATCCCAAAAAGCTGATCCTTGGCACACTTGCAGATGGCGGGCGGAGCGCTGAGTTCTGTGCAGCGCTGGGTGCCTCCTGGTGCAGGATGACTCACCTTTGTACATTTTTGATGGGACCTTCGCTGACCGCGCTGGGAGCAAGGCTCTGAGTGAGGACTACAAGGTGTGACCCACTCACTGTGCCCACAATGCCCACCCCGCCCTTACATCTGTCCCCGTGTTTTTTTGTGTTGGTGAAGCATGGGTATCTTTGGCCCATCTCCGAGAATGTGAGGCAATGGCGGATGCTACTCTGACTTGCACTGTTGGGGTGACGTTGCAACCTACCAGGCACCAGAGTATTTCTCAGAGGACCTCTTCAAATTTGTGGGGGAGAAACGTCGCCCCCCTTACAGGTTCCTCGCAACCCTGCCTCCTCCTCCGACGGCGATTACATCCGGAGGGGCACCGCACAGGCCAGGGCTTGGCACGAGGCCGCCAACATTCGATGGAAAACAGATGAGCATCGGCCAGAGGAGTGCCCCCCAGGTGGGGATGTGCACACCAAAATTCATCAAAAATCTGTCTGTTGACCAAAGGAGGAGCGCCTCGTGCTGGCAGGTGGATTGTCTGGGGACCTGCGCGCAGTGGCAGCAGCCTGCACATCGACCCTTTGGTGCGCTCCCAGCCTGCACTTTTGTGCTGCCTTGTGGGCCGCACAAGTTCCTCTTGCAAGCTGTGTGCTCAAACTCCAGTGTGAGCCCCTGCATTTACGACGCCTCTGGAAACTGCTGTGGCAACACCACCTGCTCCAAGATCCGTCCAAGGATATCTCGCCGCTCTCACCCGTGACTCGGTTGTCCAAATACCACGTGAAACGAGGTGTGCCATCTTGCAGTGGGAGCTGCGGTCACTTGTGACTGAGGGTGCGACTGAGGGTGCCGGGGCCTGGCAACACATTTCAGGCCACGAGCGCATGGAACGCACTTCTCATGTACGCAGCAAAACCCTAAATCCTAGCCCCATAATCTGCTCTGGACACATTCGCACCTGGCTGCCCTGAATACAAGAATGCGATTTCTCAACTGCCAAGTAGCCTTTGCCCGCTCCATTTTACGTTGGGGTGCGCTGGTATGCAGGGGGAAGAAGAGGTGGTGTCTATTCCCGCCGAAGACACCCAAGCAGTATGTCAAACCCAAAATGAAGGTGGGCCCTCCAGTCGATGCTGCACTCCCCATTGCCCTCCAGT
>LGRX02028366.1:0-22586 GCA_001247695.2 Cymbomonas tetramitiformis
GTTACATGCAATAAGAGTATCACACTGCTGAATAGGCCACGCTTTTCACAACTGTTCCACAATGCACAGAGCACAGAACTAGGTCATCCCGAGCAGAGAGCAGAAAGCACAAAGCATCAGCAAATGGAGTACGGAACACAGGTTAATAAGCATAGGCAGTTGGAATATAAAGCAGATGTTAGAGAGCATAGAACAGGTGAAGTTCAAACACGGAGTCCATTAAGGGAAACACAGAAAGCAAGCAAACCGACCATGAAAATCAGAGCACGGGACAGGGAGGATGTGGAGTCAGATCCAAAAACACATGCTAGGGAGCAGTCAACCTCGAATGCCCGAACACAAGGCATGGAGCACGTGATGCTAAACAATGACAAACCGAGCATATATTACAAATCACAAAGCATTGGTGGTTTGAACACAAACCACATAATTTGTTTCATTGAAATAGCGAACAAAGCACAAAGGGGACTAAAAGGAATGTCTGTAACAAAACTGCAGGAGAAGGGGACGGAGGAGTTTGTTGCCCCCGCGGATGGTGCAGAGGCCCAGGTGTGGATGTCACCGATGTCTGACACACCGCTGTCAGTAACTCCCGAGGAAACTGAAACAGACACAGAAGAAGAAGTCTATCTCACACCGCAACACACCCCATCCCATGTAACTTATGACTTAGTCAGCCCGGAGCATTCAATAGATCATGACAGTGAAGAAGAAGAATCGAGTACCCCCGAGCACAATCCGGTCAAAGTTACCTATGATCTAGTGAGCCCTGATCACGAACCAGACAGCCAGGAAGAAGGAGGGATGTCGCCATGGTAATTTCAAAAGATTTAATAGTAACATAGCAAAGAATAGGAAGCAACCAACCCTTCATGAAAACAACAACTTGTTGATGATACTATTTGAAGGAGGGAAGGGGAAGATGGGATCAGGGATGCACCTGATGATGAAAATTGTGTGGTTACTAATTATGTCAGTTAAAGCGGGGCAAGGTTTAAGTAAATTGGAGGCCACAAATATGACAATCACAAACATTAGTATGATCAAACCGTATGAGGATTGTTTATGGCAGGGGTCAGGCAAAGGACCGCTACAGGAGGACCCCATGTCGGACGAGGATGAGGAGGCTGAGGTACGTTTTGACACAATTAAGTGCGGGCCGCCTAGAAGGCCTCATAATGCAACATTCCTTGCCATTCACAGGCAAGATGTTTACTCCATGCAAAAGGTCATAAAGGATGATTGGGGTGTAGGGGGTTACACTGTCACACACTTGAGGATTGCACAAGAGAGTACGTCACCAGTAGTGTACTTAAACAGAAGCAAAATTGTGACTCATAACCAATTGACAGAGGAGGGGCTGGTAACAGACCATGAGCTCACAAACAGTGGGTGTGACCAACAGGAGGGGCAGAAGGGTGGAGGAATGTACACAGCACTGGCAGGGGATGAGGTGGATAGGGAAGCTATTAAGGAGACTGCAGCCAAAATTCGGAATGGGGAGCTCACCAATGCAGTCCAGTTGGATGAGGAGGAAGAAGAGGATGAGCAAATCAAGGGCCAGTTCAGATTTCTGAAGCTGACAGGAAGGAAATATGCAAATATCACCAGAAAGGAAGTGAAGCAGGTCAGGACAGTGGTAGCCGCTGCAATCTCAAAGGCGGGGGGAAATCCAGCTCTGGTGACAGCAACAGCACTGACCTTCGGAGGAGGAAAGCAACCTTTCGTCCTGATTGGAAATGTAGACAGTGAGCACACCCAGTTGATGTTTGACCTCATTCAGATTAAAACAGCGAGCGGAACAGACTGGACAGTCAGGGTGCACAATGTCGGTGACCTCTATTGGGAGGCCCGATGGGCCTGGAAGCCATCAAACAAGCAGGGGAACAGGATGCCGATGAAGGCAAAGGATGTTGCCAACTACCTCCTGAAGCACCCCATGACTGCCGAGCTAGTGGAGGACATCAAATACACTCATGACCGCATCCACCCCATCTCAAACAACCATCAAAAGGTAACAACACATGCCACCTATCAAGCCCGAAATGTTAATACAAGGAATTCAATGAAACATGCATCGAGCACAATTCAGCCCACCACAAAGCAGCAGGTTGTGTTACATAACTTTACAAGTCTAACAAGAACCACTACAAAACTATCGGAGAATAACAGACCGTGGGACACGGGAAACACACGACAGGTGCTGTTTCTGAAGATGAAGAAGGGGGAGGATGGTGAGCCGCTGCAGAAGGGTGGTGATGACTATCTGGTTGATGGGAATGAACCCCCGGAAATCATGGATTTCCCCACTGAGATGCAGGTTCTGGTACAGGGCCAGGAAAGGGGGAGGCTGGTGCTCTCTTACTTCCAGGGCTTTGAGTACTGCAGCTCGGTCACTCACGGAGAAGACAGGATTGCCAGGCTCAACCACATCAAGTGCATGTGTTACAATGAGAGGATGCTTCAGGGGGGAGAAGTGGGCCTCACCCCTGAACAGAAGGGGAAAGGGGAGAAGCGGGACAGAGGCCCCCCTGGCTCAGTCGGAGGAACTAAGAAAAAGCTGAACAAATCCTTCAACACCGTTAGTGGCTAAGTTAAGTCTGCAGGAGACTAGCTCACCTGATTCTCAGCAACTTTTTAGGATGAGCAGACAGCTGCAAGCAGTTCATACAAACATAGAAAGCAGAACTCTAAAAACAAAACACCTGTATACTTGCCCCGTTGGAGCACCGTGGCCTAGCACGGTGTCCGCCTTGCCAACGGGGGATCGCCCAGAAAACCCCGGGTCTTGTGTAAAATATATAAAATACTGTTGCAGCAAGCTGACTATGACAATAGCACTAACCATCTGCGGGCCAATTCCCCAAAGTAACAGGCTGGGCACTAATGCAGGAACACTTAATTGCTAAAATGGTCGGGAAGACAAACTCAGCAACAGACAAGATGAGCACTCCAATCGAAGGTATGTTAATCACCACCCTTCACATCATGGCCCGCTATGTATCCCTTCAAAGAAAACGGATGAGAGAGGAACTCACTGCATCACAAGGGCCGCTCATCCTCCTTTGGCACGTGGCATCTTGCCTAGCACACAACAAAGCAAAATTGACAAAAAACAACAACCCTGGACCCAGAACTTGGATCAAATGGGCACACATTAAAACCAAAACAAGACTACAGTATAAGACTAAACCTTATCAAAATGCCCGATACAAGGTAATGAAGGATGCAGTAGGAAGAACTTTCACAACACAAAGGAGAGGCAGACGGTTCAAACATGACCATAACACACCTTTGCATATACCCGTAAGGAAAAAGCTAATGAGAACACTAGCAGGAAGGAATCAACACCTAAACACCCACACAGAAGCAAACAGAATCAACAACCATGGACAAAAGGGGAATCCCGGTCAACTGGAATCAAGCACAACAACATCATCCATTAAAATGGTAGATGCCATACACATCGGAAGCAATATGACTGAAGTGCCATTTACCAGGAAAGAGGTCATGAGGGGAAAAGGGGGGCAGCCCGTCGGGTCATCAACCCTAAACAATAACAGTCTTGAAGCAGAAACAGGACACAACGGGGAAGGGATTGATTCTGAACAGCTAGATGAGGCTCTCAGGCTACAGGACAAAAGCTCGATCCCCCCCATAGGCTATGATGAACTCCTTTCAAAACTGAAAACCGGGGAACCAAGCTTCGTACACCTCATCAGGAAAGCATTGGGCAAACATCTGAGGACCCACTTCGGGGTGAGCAACGGTGAACACTGGAAACTCATAACCCTTCGAATTACAAATGAAAAACACATAGAAGCCTATATCTATGACTCACTTGGGGTAATAACAACAACCGAAACACAAAGCAAACTTGAAGGGGCACTCTCATCTTGGTTGAAAATTCATCACAAAACCATAAACGGGAGAAGTTGGAATGTAGAGGTATCAACGTTCAGACAACTGGATAATCACACATGCGGGATCTGGGTTATCAGAACAGCGGAGAAATGGAGGCAATGGTGTGACAGGAGCGAGCACTTACCATTCTTCACCTATCTAAAGGAAGGGAGCATTGAAGGGGAGCACCACAACTCGGAGGCCACATTACACATTCAGGACCTACAAGAAATAATCCAAGACAGGATCACTCAGCCCAAGGATGAAAGAGGGAACACCAACAAGGACATTACAAAATACAACCCTGTATACAGCAGGAAAGGAGTCATTAACATAGCCAACATTGAGACACTGTGTTTCAAGTTGAAACTAGACTTCACTTGCACCAACAACAAGCGCACCTTTTATGAAATGATAAACGGTAGCCAACAGGAATACAACAATGACATAAACAAACTTCTTCAGACAAGACACCACACCTATATCCTTCATGAAAGTCAGGAATGGACATTGGCAATACACTTGAAACATATTAAGAACACTGTCCTTTTAATCAAGCCTTTCACAAAAATGGGAAAAGAAGGTCATGACAACAAGACACCAGTATATAAACACTTAGGTCTCAGATGTGAGATCGATCCCCAAAACAAAGGCCTTCTGGTCTTCCACACAGCAGTCAAAAGTCAGGAAATCCTTCAAAATCTCGGATATGCAGGAGAGCTCCAGCTAGAAAGAGACATCATAAACAGCATGATCACTTCTAACATCAAGTATCACCATGGCTTCGGGAAATTCACTAGAAATGAGAAGCTAAACAACAGGGGAGCGGTAGCCATAATCAGGGAGCAACTCAGATATGGGAATATAACCCCTGAGGAAATAGCGCAAAATAGAGAATTCCGGGAAAAACAAGTGGTGGTTGGAGGCATTAGAACAGGGAAAGCAATGGCTTCCAATGCCCAGGGAAAAAGAAACACCCCCAAAACCACGGGCCTGAGGTACCAGGCAGGGAAAAAACTGAGGAGGAAGGTTCAAAATTGTGAGCGGACGGAAAACATCTTTTTCCACAAAAACCTATACGGAGTGGATGGAAGATGCATCAAGCAAAAGGCTAAGCACTCACGGAATGAGGCGGAAAACATACGGCTGCAGGAACTACAGAGAGCTCAAGGGAGAAAGGAACACATTATAGTAATGGGAATGAATATGAGAGGATTGAGACACACAAAGGAGGACCAGGATAGTATGATTAAGCTAGAGACCATTTGTAACCTAGTGCTGGACAGAAAAGCACACATCATATGTGTCTCTGAGACCAAGATCTCAACCACAAGTATGCCAATGGTTAAGACATTGATGCTCCAGAAAGGTTTAAACTTTAGAATTTCACACACGGATGAAAAGGCTAGTATAGGGTCCCTCATAGTATGGAACCCCAAAGATATACCGCTTACACCCAATGCAACATATGTGGACGGGACACAAAAAAGGTCAGTCATGATTCGGTTTACAGGCACAAAGGGTTTTCGTTTTCGGTGGCAAGCGGGTACATGAACGATGCCAGCCTCAAAGAGGAACAAGAGGACTTCTATAAAACCCTTAAGGATTGGGCAGCCAAGTCAGGAGACAACAGAAACAAGGCCCACATAGAAATAGGAGACAAGAATTGCACACTGACCCAAAGCCAAAGGATAACAAAAGGTCAGCAGATGTCATACAAAGATCACCAGACTAAGAACAAACACCTCTTAAGTTACTTCAATGATGACAGGACAACATTAACAGAACTTATCACACACATGCATCCAGAATGTAATGAGATATTCACAAGGGTTGTGAACAACAGTTCAAAAGCAAAACTCACTCATATAATGGCAAACAAAGGAATGGAAGATAGAACAGCGGCTGCTGGCTGGCTTGAAATGAACCCATACATAGTTTCAGACCACGGTATAGTTTGGGCTCAGATTGACATCAGAGGAGAGCAGATACACCCTGAAAAACAGAAACATACCCATACAGAGGAACCGCGCCTGAACGGAGCAAATGACACTACACATGACAAGTACCCTGGTTTCCCAGTAAGACTGGAGCACACAGAGACGGTAGGAGGTTTTAGAAAGCTTACAAAGGCTGCTGTAGCCAGAATCTTGGAGAAAAATGGATACACCATAAAGCATTTAGCAAATGCAAGCATTGAACAAAACAATGCAGCACAAGTAATAAACACTGTTCTAGGAGACACCACAGACTACAATATGAAAAAGGAGGATATCCACGGAGACAACCTAAAGGAAGACTCGAGCACATGGAAGGGTAAGCTGACGAGCACAAAAGGTAGCATAAAGTGGCACAACAAGACTAAAGAATGGTGGATACACATGGACTCACCTTGGAACTCCGCACACATCCGCTCTAGGGGCATTGGCATGCCAGAGGGAGTGACACAGCATGGTTACACGAAAATTGGTAATCTTTGGAGCTTGAAATTCCCAATCAATTATGGGAAAAAAGATGTTTTGAAATACCTCAAAACACACTTTCACTTGGGAAACACTGAAGTCTTAAAACTCGAAGGACCTAAGGAGCATGGAGAAGGGCACATATGGGACATCTGCATGCACCAGAGCCTGCAAGCAGAGCATTGGAGTCATTGCGGCAAACCCCTAGCAGCCCTTGACAAAACCAATGCATACAACTTCAAATATGCCACTGGGTGGAAAGCCTATACAGAAAGACTACAAAAGCTAGTAAATAAAAAGCAAGAATTGGAGGGCAGTAAGAAGAGTATGGATAACTGTAGTCCCCATAAAGAAGATACGGACCAAACTTGGGACTTCATCCATGAATCAGCAAACAAAGCGGCGTGTGCCGCATTTGGAACGAGGGGGAAAAAGATGCACAAAAGGCCGGTCCCATCAGCCACATCAAACTATCTATACAAATGGCTTCAGTCATTGAGGAAAGCACACCGAATGCTGGGAGAGATAGAAAAGGAGAAGGACTTGGAAGCAACAGAATGCCTCGTCAGTACCATACCTTGTGACAGTCTTTGTAGGAAGCCACAAGAAACGGCTGAGGCATGGAGTATCAGACTTGAGGCGAGCCTGCCAACAGTTACAAAAGCATTCCAAGAGAGCAGAATCAAGGACATAAGATACTGGAAGCTCCGGGAGAAGGAAGAGATGCAACATCTGTTTGCAAAGAAAGTTTCAGCCTTCCTGGATAGAGCTTTAGGAAACAAAAAAGGGACGGAAAAGGGTGCAGCCCCAGAATATGACGACAAAGGTGAGGTACCGCTAACAGCAAATGAAAGGAAGCAAGCCATTTTAAAAGAATACAAAGAAAATAAACTCTTCTCCACTAGACCCGAAGCACCCAAGCACCTACCCCCATGGTTGAGATCGATCTTAGAGAACAGCCCCAAACTACCTCAGCATGTCACCGAGCAGCTAGCAGAACCTATACTCATGAAGGAGTTGGAGGCAGTCTATGGATCATGTGGAGTATCCACAGCCCCAGGCCCATCGGGAATGCATTATGCACAATGGATACAGGGACCCCAAAACCTCCAGGAATTAATACTTGAAATGTTTAACAACATTCTGAGGACAGGCTCTTTTCCAAGATTAGCAAAAGCGGGCTTCATTCAACCGATCCCCAAAGATCCAAGCAAACCGTGCACCTCAGATAATTCCAGACCACTCACCATGCTGGAAACAGGCATGAAGTTGTTCAATTCTATCATTGCAAATAGAATAAAGAAGGCTTTATCCAAACATCCGGTCTTTTTCCCAATCCAAGATGCCTTCTTACCCAATAAAAACATTGAGGATTCGTTGCAAGTCCTAAATGAAGTTATTTCCGATGCTAACAGATTCGACAAAGAACTGCATGTTGTCTACCTGGACCTTAAACAAGCTTTTGACCGAGCAGAATTTTGGATGAGCAAACTAGCACTGGAGAAAATAGGATTGCCCGAAAACATCATTACAATCATCTCGGACATCACATCCGAAGCATCCCGATCAGTCCTCACATCTGAAGGCATGACAGATGAATGGATGCTTGAATGCGGGGTGCCCCAAGGAGAAGTCCTAAGTCCCCTCAGGTTTGTGGCAATCATGGACATATTGGCCATCTGGCTGGCAGAAAGGGCCAACGGGAAGAACCCCATGAAACAGACCTACGGGTATGCCCTGGAGAAACCAAGAGATGCTACCAGAAACCCGGGAGCTACTTCACCCCAGAAGAACAGAAAATGGCTGAACATGAATTCACCGCCTAACATTTTTGCCAGATTCTTCTGTGATGACATCATCCTGATAGGGAAATCAAAAGAGGAAGTACAGGACATGCTCGGGGTGATCAATGAGTTCATGAGGTTCATAGGGATTCCCATTAATGCCAAAAAAATCTAAGTACTCCCACAGGAAACCTGCAAGACAGAGGGGCAAAGCATATGAAGGGCATATTGAGTTGGAAAAGAAACTCATGTCCGGAGGTATGCTGAAAATCGAAGACGGAGAGGAAGGGCCCAACACATGGTCCGAATGGCTTCCGCCCAAGACCCCTGCCTATCTTGAATATAGCAACAGAACTGAGGCAAACCGATACTTAGGGGTTTGGTTTGCGCTGGATGGCGGATGGGAACACCAAAAACAGATACTCATGGATAAGCTCACCCAAAGCCTGCTGTCAGTTCAAACACAAACCTTAAACTTGAATCAGCTTCGTTACATAATCAATGCGGTTGTTGTACCAAGAATGGCATATCCCTTAAAAGTTACATCGACCATTAGCACGGAAACAAACAATGTAGCAAAAGAAATTGATGGCACAATAGCAAACTTTGTCTTGAGATACTTAAATTGTCCCATAGACACAAACCATCAATTAGTCTGGACACCGGCCGCACTAGGAGGACTGGGGATTGACAATGTAACAGACATTGCCCATGCTACATGCATCTCGGAAACCTTAATCACACTATGCAATACAACAGAATACGAATATTGGAGTGACCAGATCATACAAGGAACACACGGCACACCGAATGCACACTTGTACAGAGACAACAGCAGCACATGGAGCAGAATGGCAAGTTATGTTATGGAAAGAGAAGCGAGGGAACTAAAAATTCAGGGCTCTCCTTTATCCCACCACCTCCCTTTCAAAAAAGCCACGGATAAAGGCGGGAACTGGTTCAAACGGGTGAGCTACATATTGTCAAAATATGGATACTCTATAGACACAAAGCATTCAACCCTACAGGACTACGAGGAACTACAGACCTTTCTTTACTCGTCACTCCCGAAGCCTGTGTATGAGAAGATAAGTATGCTAGTTGCAACTCGGAATCTTAGATACATGGGTTCCTTTCTTCAGTCTTGTGGAGGGCTTATGCTTAGCTGGGAAGAATTGAGGGCAAAGCATAGCCTACAAGGAACAGAACCTCCATCTTGGTTTTTAGCCCTCCAGACAGAGGTTATATGTGACTCGTCAGGGGCAGAACTGCGGAAGGTTAAAACCAAATACAGAGACACACCGCAAGCCCCGGAGGAGGGCATGATGTGCTGGAAAGGGACAGGAATGGGCCAGGAAGGGATGAAGCTAGTCACAGTTCAGAGACATGACACCGGCTTGGGCACTTTACAACTGAAGATGTACACCAAGAATCAAGAAGGGACATACATGCCAGACAAAACAGGACTGAAGACCTTATCAGTTAATGAATATCACATATTGCAGGACGGTACAACCCTAATGCCGGTGAACCAAAACTTTTTGAGAATGCATGCCAATAGCACAGCTAGGATCAACATGAGAGAAGGACCGGAAGCCGAGACATACTTAACATATGTTGGAGATAGACTCAATGACCTATTCAGAGCTAGATGCAACAACTCATGCGCAGCGGATAACAGTGAGTTCAGCTGCCCGAGTGCATCAGAGGATGAAGAACAGGGCGCACATGACGAAGCAGATAATAGGGTTAGCTTTGACTTTGCAAGTGACGGATCACTCTACAAAAGTTCATCTTTTGCAAGTTGCGGAGCAGCATACATGAGATTTGAGGAGGGAGACCCTACACCGGTCATGAGTAAACATAACATACCAAGGGAAGCGCCTATCACTTCACCCACAGCAGGAATCATAGATAACATCCATAAACCTAGCTCTACTACTGCAGAAATTTTAGGCCTCAGAAAGTTACTCCAAGATCGGAAGCATGAAATTCTAAACACCATGGTTCCCCTTACCCATGTGATTGACTCCATGGCAACTATCAATGCTGTAAACCGTGACCCTGGAACCCTAAATGTCAGGGACCTTATGCAAGAGCCAAACAGAAGGGACCTGGTAGCCATTAGACTGATTCTGGAGGAATTAGGATTTTACAACACAATGGGACAGGCGAAACTCCTGATCAAATGGATCAGAGGGCACAATAACGATAGGCTTCATGACAAAGTAGATAGGACGGCCAAAAGAGCGGCATTCAGGTACAGCGGGAGACAGCTCAGGTTCGACGAAGATGGGGACTTAGATTTTTCTCTCCTCTTTCATGAACAATCCATAACGGGAGGCATCAGGAACCACATTAGGAGACTCCAAAGATTGAGCCACCACAAAAAGTGGAAAGACATGCATGGACAAGGAAGGGCACTCAGGCTATTGGAGGAGAATCATGTGAAACCAATCAAGGATGTATCAAAGATTGCATCCAAGTACTTCACAGCTTATAGGTGCAGGGAACTCACAGGCCTACAGGCATCCCCACATAGAGCACATAGGATGGGAATTGGTGAAAGCCCGACCTGCCGGACGTGTGGCACAACAACACAATGCACCTACACACACATCCAACTGAATTGCCCAGGGGAAGGAAATAAACTACACCAGTTAAGGGAAAACCAGCAGGAGGAAATGAAAGAAACCATCAGAAAAGCCACAGCGGGAGACCCGAGATTGATAATAGAAGGCAGTAACACAAGGGGGGGCATCATCAGCCCCTCCGAAATCTTCCCCTTAGCAGAAATAGACAATGACTTAACAGCCTTTAGACCACTTGCTGCTCTACCGGAGGCTAGCATGTACAGGTTGTCAAATACTAGGAAAGGCACTGTAGCAGTAGCTGCTGCGCCCATAGACACGAACAGTGATGGCAGTCACAACTTCCAAGACCTTCAGTACATTAAAAAGAAAGAATTCTGGAAGTTAGTTGAGTGGCATAGGCTGACAACTGATACACCCCAGACATCGATCAGCAATTACACACAACGGGCCAATGATATTCACTCGGCACTTATAGCATGTAATACTGAGTCGGGTGACCCGAAGAATTGTTATGCGATAAGAAGAGACCTATTAGATATCATCATAGATGAGAGAGGCTTAGGAAAGGACGGATGTGAGCTTTTCTGTAACCCTGTAAACTCTCACCCAGGAATCAAGTCAAGGAGGTGCATTCCCACGGCGGCTATGAAGGAGGCGTTGAGACCCTTTTGCCACAAGGGGAAGATAGGGTGGGATGGACTTGCAAGAGATGCATATGTCAACAGTGTAACGGGAAAAGGGAAAAAGGTATATGGGAACCCACCCTTTGATGGGGGGGTTCTCAGGGAAGCATCTGCTGTTATGCAAACGTTGTCCCGTGGCCTAGAGGCGGCCAGGACTTCGGAGGGATTTGAGGGAATTTGGATCCTGCCATTGTCGCCAAAGAACCTCAAAAAGTGGACAGGTAAGGGTTTTAAGCTAATTTTCAAGTACCCAAGGGGAACCATACCTTTCATTCCACATGATTATTGGTCGGGTAAAGGGCCCTACACAATGCCAGGGGAGGGATGTTACAAAGATAAGTACTCAGATGTGGTCATATTGTCCATTGATAGTGAGAGCATGGGGTGTCCTGTTAGTAAGAAACTTGATAATGAGAAAATGCAATACAAGTTGCTTCAATGGTTCATAAATGTAGTCCCGCATAAAAAGATCACCCCCAAATTGCTCAAAGAAACGGGCCTGCACCCGGATATGATTGAGCAAGTCCTGAGTGAGAGGGACTGTCTGTTGCCACCCCGATTGTGCCCGTGGGTGGGGGGCAGGAATAATGTGGAACAACGAAACCAGTACCCTGGAGCACACTTGGATGGCGGGCACAGGAATGCAGGAGGAACCCCCTTCCTTAATGCGGTGGAGTGGCCGGAGGAACTTGCTCTCATGGGGTACTTACCAGAAGGCTTTGGCAAGGTGCTCAAAGGGATCGGGGTTCCACACCGTGGGGTGAAGACACTCTTGAAAAAACTGTCCAGAATGTGTAGGCGTCATGCAAGGGAAAGATGCATATTACATGAAACGGGAGCCCTACCTGAGAGTGGCATTGTAGAAGAGGCACCCAACATTCAGGAACTTTGCACGGAAAATAGGAAAGTAACCGATGTGGTAAAGGCAGCAGGGGAAATGCTAGGCAGCTATGTGAACCCCCACCCTCCCCCCAGCCCCCACGGGGTTGGGGCCCCTTAGGGCCCCGGCCCTAAGGGGGCACCACCGGCCCAGGGGCCGGAGCACCCCTGGGCTTTTCTCACTTCATCATCACCACCGCCCACACCGCCTCCATCTCCATCGTGCATCAGCTCCACGGCCTGCTGATGTTTTTTCCGACGCTGGTGGCAGACACGCTTTCATTAGTGCTTTGCCACCCTTGCTTCCACGCTCTGTGGAATGCTTCCTGCCTTAGCAGACTGTCATGTATGAGGGGAACAGACTCGAGTAGATCGTTCCGAAGGCGTTGCCTTACTCATCGACGTAAATGTTTTATTATTATTATTGGCATACGAGAGCTGCTCCAGATACTCATCCTCCCTCCCTTCCTCAACTGGAGTGGAGGGGAGAACAGACGGGTCATTGAAGAAATCGGAGGGTGATGGGGAAGCGCGCAAGGACGATGGCCGAGAACGCAACGAAGCAGTGGAAACAATCCTACGCGCGCGAGAAGCGCCAGGCGTGGGAGAGTGTGAATTTGACGGAGGGGTTGATGACGGCGTGCCAGAGCGGCGAGCATTCCGCAAAGATTCTGCGAGACTGGTCTGGCGATTTGAAGACATGACGGGCAAGAAGTACGGGTCCAGAGTTAAAACACGGAGTAACGGTAAAAAAATACGGCGCCGAAGTCCTCCAATCACAAACGGTAGGAAGGCAACGGAAACGGCAATACGGATAAAGACGGATGTAACGGAGATAACGGAGTAACGGAATGATAAACGGAGCTAGAATCGGCATAAACGGAACCGAAGCGAGCAAATTGAAAACACGAACACCACCAAGCGTGATGTGGGTCGATAACCTCACGAAATGGACAATGAGGGGGTATATATATAAGTGATATATATACACAGCGGAAGCAGAAAAACACAGTGCAGGATGCTCGTGATAACTCATGGGAACACTGACTTTCACCCCCCATAATAAGGGGGGAGGTCTGTGGTACCCTGTGTCACCCCTCGTCTGCTCGGATGTCACTTGCAGTGCCTGCCGTTTGCTCCGCTCGTGTGTCACGGTCCGTCCGCCAGCTTAAACCCGTTTATCTCCCAGTTTAATCTGACTTTAGCCGAACCGAGAAACCCTATCTCACTGCCTTGACATTTTCCAGTGCAAGCATATATATTATATATTATCTGCTTTCACATCAGGTCTGGACCCACCTACGTTCAGAGGTGTTGTTTCTTACGTTCTCCGTCCGCTTCGCGCCCTGCGATTCTATCGCCGACACTTTTTTAGTACCGACATTAAACCTAGTACCGACACTTCCGACATTTTACTTCCGACAATCGACCTCCTTGCCTTCGCAAAGGTCACCCCTAGTACCGACATTTCTTAGCACCGACATTTCTTTTAGTACCGACATTTTGCGCACTTTTTTGTGCGTTACCACTCAACTTGGCCGACACTTCTACCGACATGTACCGACACTCTGGCCAGTAGCGCCTCTGCTGCCGGAATATTGGCTTATCGCACGGCGTTTTTGACCTGACCGGCGTTTTCCTCGTCGGATTCTACCCCAATTAGACTTTTTCATCGCCCGATTTGCTTAATTTTACGAAAAGTTCTCTTTTCGTTTGTGGACCCTATCCTTGGGTTTGCAGATTTCTGCACTCAGCGGTCAGCGGCCATGTCCAATGCGCGCCAGCGTGCGCGTATGGCCGGTGTGCGTTCAGCGTTGGCATCTCTTCGACTACATCGACGACATTCTACCCTTGGCTTTGGTCTGGTGGTGTCTGGTGGTGCTTACGCACCAGACACCAAGCACGACTCCGACAATTTCGACATCAGCGAGAACGAGTGCCTTGACTCCGACGGTCTCGCCTATCCGCATTTTCCGCTTTCGCCCGGAGCATCTCGTGGCTTTCGTCTGGTGGCATCTGGTGGTGCTATCGGCGTTGCTCACAACCGCCTTGGCCCCTCCATCATCGCTTTTGCAAAGTGCAGACAGTTCATCGCGCGCACTTCCCGCATTTTTCGCCTTCGACCTTCTCGCCCTCCCCACACCGACGTATCCTCTTCGGTGGTGCTAGTCCGCTTCCGGTTTTGGCCTCGCGAGGGCATTGGATGACCGTTTCTCCTTTTGAGTGGTGCTTGACCTCTTTTGTCATCAAGGACACCGCCGCCACCTGCAGCCTGCTCGTGAAAATTAGCAGTCGCGGACACACACACGGCGAGGGCCCCCATACAGTGGGGGGAGATCGGCTCTCCCGTGACTCCGCCGGCACGACTTTTTAGCGCTCTGCGTAGTCGTTTGCCCTGCCGCGGTTTCCGAGGTTGATATGACCTAGATGAGCCCTTCGGGGCGCGCTATGAGGATGATTCCAGCTCCCTCTGTTCTTCAGTTGCCTGCTTGCAGGATTACAACGGACTCGTGACATTGTCTGTTAGTAGGGATCGCAAGCAGTCATCAGATGTTGGTGCGTCATCGAAGCTGCCGAATCGCGATCCGTAATTATATCAGAAACTGAATGAGTACCACTGAATGCGGGTCGATGTCATCATTAACCCGCGTAGCTCAGTTGGTAGAGCGACTGTGATTCAATCGGGAGGTCATGGGTTCGAGTCCCGTCGCGGATAGTTACCATTTTCGCCGCGATGGATTACGCTCAACCCATCTCAAACAGTGAAAAGTCACATCACTATTTATAGAGCCCTAAGATTGGTATTCTCGTAAACGGCTCCTAGATTCGGTGTCAGTGCCCTACAGATTGACAACCCTTGGGAAAGCTTTCCATCCCTATGGAAACGGGTGAAAACCCTATGGAAAAGCCCTATGGAAAAGGGAAAATGGATACTGGAGGTTATCTCGAAAACAAAAATTTTGAGTTTCCATCCCTATACTCACCCTTGGGAAGGTTTTCACTATTTTCCAGGGCATTCCATAGGGTGATTGTGCTTTCCATAGGGTTTTCCAAGGCATTCCATAGGGATGATTGTGGCGTCCATACCTATGGAACGTTTTCCATAGGGATGGAAGGAATCGTATGGAAAATATCGTATGGAAACCCCTATGGAAACCCAATGGAAAGTCCTGGAATATCAAGCGTTTTCCGTACCTATGTTATCCCTATAGCCTTCCTATGGAAAGCCGTATGGAAAACCCTGTGGAAAAACACACGGATCTGTTCCGTCCCTATGATCACCCTATGCTGGCCCTATGGAACCTAATAGGTCATACCTATGGAAATCTTTTCCCCAGGCATGGTACCCCTTGGGAAACCTGTTTCCATACGGACGGTGTACCTATGGAAGCAGGTTCCATAGGCATAGTGTCCCTTGGGAAACAATCTTCCATACGGTCGATATACCTATGGAACATTTTTCCACAGGTATGGTATCCCCTGGGAATGATCTTTCCATACGGACATTATGCCTACGGAAGACGGGCCCATACACTTAGCGTCCCTTGGGAAATAGGTTTCCATACGGCCGACATACGTATGGAAAGGTTTTCCACTGGGTGGCTCACCTTTGGGAAAGATTATTCCATAGGATGGCTATACCTATGGAAACACAATTCCATACGTGCTGTATACCTATGGAAAGGTATTCCATACGGATATTATACGTATGATTCCGTTAACAGCATCAGGAGTATACCTATGGAAACGCTTTCCGTAGGGTGACCCGCCCTATGGAATTCATATTCCATACGGTTATTATACTTATGGAGAGCATTTTCCGCAGGTGTACTATACCTACGGAAAGCTTTTTCCCCAGGGATACCATGCGTATGAAAACCGTATATTATAGGTATGGAAAACATCTTTCCCTACGTATGTTATCCGTATGGAAACTATTTACTATAGGCATAGTATAGGTATGGAACCGGTAGATATATATGGTTTCCATAGGCACGATATAGGGATAATATCGGGATGCTATACGTATGGAACTTAATTAATATTTACTTTCCATAGGCACAGTAGTGGGGCAGTATTGGGATACTGTACGTATGGAATGCTAATACTATTTCCACAGGTATAGTACAAGGATAATACAGGGATACTATACGTATGAAATGCTGGTCATCAACTTAATACACAATACGTAATAACGTTTGTTCCATTGTTTCCAGTCTATTTCACATCATAAACCTCTTTTTCCAGTCTATTTCACAACATAAACAGTCTATTTCACCATCATGCCGGCTCCGCCTCCGTAGCCTCGTCTTCTTCTTCCTCATCCTTCTTTTCATTCGCCTGTGGAAAACCATGGAGCAAATGTAAGTCATGTTGGTTGGTTTTCCAAAGCTTAAAAAATAACCTTTAACGTACCTTTAAAGAAGCTTCCTTTATCTTCTTTTGTTTGAGGGCCACCACCTCCGACGCCTTGTGGCTGTGTCGGAGGTGGCGGCCCTCCACCCAGAGGACGGACTTGGGTTTCCCCACCGATTCCTCCGTGTGTGCGAAGTCCGCCGCATCCACCGCGCTATCCTTCTTGACGTGAAGCTTTAACAAAGACGTCATAATAAACGACTTGATAGCCGGGTTCCCGCCGTCCGCCTTTGTCGGCATACGGTTCCCGAGTAGGCAGATCTCGTAAACGCCATCGGGAACCTTCATGGGGGGGTTCGTGAATGTTTGGGAAAGGGTGCCCGGTAGTGCTTCCACCACCCCCACCGCCAACTCGAACTTTGAGCGTTGCTCGAAGTTGGCGGTCTCCTTCTCGTCAAGCTTCTCGCTGCTCTGTTGGGTTTGGGCGAAGAGACCCACTGGACAGTGCAGCTCGAAGTCACGTGAGGCCTGCGAGCAAGTGCGCGCACACACCCAGCAAAATAAAGTCAGTTCCCAAGTTTCCATACCTACAGTCTACCTATGATACAGGGTAAGCATAAGTATACCATTCAAGTGCTGAAAGCTTCCATACCTATAGTATGCCTGTAGTACAGGGTGAGCACAGGTGGGACACCACTGTCCCATTTTACGCCTGTACGACAGGAGTAAAATGGGACAGTAGGGGGTGAAAGGGTAGGCTATTTAATTTAGAATATTTTTTCATAATTTTAGAATAACCCATTTTCATCGTTAATTTAGAATAAGTTTTCTTTATGTCATCCGGCTATGACCGGTGCATGCATCCATGACGTTGTACTGTACCTGTTGAGCTATCCCCATGCCATGCGAAATATTACACTGAAGAGTTGTCTTGCCGTGATGTCCATATGTCCGAATGGAACCAAAAACCGTTCGATTAAAATCGAACGGTTTTTGGTTCCATTCGGAAAGATTCACGGCCGTGAATCTAAAAGTCACGGCCGTGAATAACGACTCTTTACGCATAATGACTTTTATTATTTGCCATCTTTGCCACAATAGACACTCACGGCGTGTTCTGCTTGAAAAAAAGTAAGTAACTTGAAGCCTTGAGCTTCAAGTTACTGAAAGATATGTATCTTGGGAGTATGTGTGCCAAGTTTCGTGCTCTAGGACGCACGGGAAGCCCTCGGCTGTTTGGCATCTTTGGGTTTGGGTGTCACGTTCGAACCCAAACCCAAAACATCTGCCTTAGAAATAAATTGCGCGTTTCGCGCACAAGTAACTTGAAGCCTTGAACTTCAAGTTACTTAAATATATGTACCATGGTAGTATTCGTGCCAAGTTTCGTGCGTTAGGACGCACGGGAAGCCCTCGGCTGTTTGGCATCTTTGGGCTTGGGTGTCACGTTCGAACCCAAACCCAAAACATCTGCCTTAGAAATATATTGCGCGTTTCGCGCACAAGTAACTTGAAGCCTTGAGCTTCTGGTAACTTAAATATATGTACCATGGTAGTATTCGCGCCAAGTTTCGTGCGTTAGGACGCACGGGAAGCCCTCGGCTGTTTGGCATCTTTGGGTTTGGGTGTCACGTTCGAACCCAAACCCAAAGCATCTGCCTTAGAAATAGATTGCGCGTTTCGCACACAAGTAACTTGAAGCCTTGAGCTTCTGGTAACTTAAATATATGTATCTTGGCAGTATTCGTGCCAAGTTTCGTGCTCTAGGACGCACGGGAAGCCCTCGGCTGTTTGGCATCTTTGGGTTTGGGTGTCACGTTCGAACCCAAACCCAAATCATCTGCCTTAGAAATAGATTGCGCGTTTCGCGCACAAGTAACTTGAAGCCTTGAGCTTCTGGTAACTTAAATATATGTACCATGGTAGTATTCGTGCCAAGTTTTGTGCTCTAGGACGCACGGGAAGCCCTCGGCTGTCGTTGGCATCTTTGGGTTTGGGTGTCACCTTCGAACCCAAACCCAAAGGCAAAGGCATAGGACAGTTTCGTAGATTCTGTCCCGATGCCTTTGCAACCTCGCTTGCTAACTCATATTACAATGAATATTCAGCATTCAAGCGTTGGATACCCCACGCCAACGGGAAGCGCTCGGCTGATTTGTTATTTGGGTATGCGCACCCAAATGACAAAAAACGCATCTTTGAAACTCGTTAGTTTCAAAGATGCGTGGCCGATGCCTTCGTGCTTATGTGTGTTAATCCATATGAAATATTCCATGGAATAAATGTGAATATCCCGCACAAACGGGAAGCGCTCGGCCGTTTTTGTAAAATTAGGGTGCACCCAAAATACAAAACGCATCTTTGAAACTCGGAAGTTTCAAAGATGCTTGCCGGTCGCGTGCAGCGGTAAAAGGCAAGTCAAAGGGTTTAGGATCTAGAAGAAGTACAGGGGCCTTTTTTTCAAGCAGGACACGCCGTGAGTGTCTATTACAACGGCGCCCACCATTATCACAAGCGAGACAAACCTTCTTAAAGCTTTTTGGAGGCTTCCTCATGATGGCACCAAGCGGGAACGAGAGCGTTTGACCTGTGTGCACATTATTTGAACACGAGTCGTGAAAAGGACCACCGGTCATAGCCGGATGACATCAAGAAAACTTATTCTAAATTAACGATGAAAACGGGTTATTCTAAAATTATGAAAACTTATTCTATATTAATTATTTTTCCGGGTGAAAGCAAAAATACCTTCCGTACCTACAGTTTGCCTATAATACAGGCTGGGTGAGCATAGGTGTACCTCACAGGCAAAGAGCTTACGTACCTCGCCAGCTTCACCTTCGAACTCCTCTCCCCCCTTAGGAGCCTCCTCAGCAGCCTTCTCCTTCCCCTTCCCATCCTCATCCTCCTGATCTTCCTCATCCACTTCTGGCCACACGATTGTTCCGCCGACGAGCTCCTCCAATGTAGTCCACTCCTTGCCCTTCCGCGCTGCAGGGTCTGTGAACTTGTCGAGCTTCTTGACTATATCTGCATTGGGTACCTTGAGACCTGTGAAGTTTTCCACAGTGAGACCGTTGAGCGGTCCGCCATATATGCGGATGTCCCCATCCTTATTCATTTTGAACCGGCCGGTTCCTCCGCGGCGGGCCTTGCGATAGCTCAGGTGAGCAACCAGGTACGTGTGAACTTGCTTGTCAGTGCAGGGGGGATATGTTTTTTGCCGATTTCTCGTTTCAGCTTCACGAACTTTTTCCCAAGGTCCTCTTTGCACGCTCCCACCGGGAGTTTTTTGGCTTCCTCCCATTCGCTTATGAGGGGCCGGGCGTCCGCCTGCATCAAAGAAACCTCATCGTCCGTCGCCCCCGACGGCCGCCTAGCCACTGGATCCGCCTCGATCTTCACACCTAGCTGTGCCTTTTGCATCATTGCAAAGATCGCTGCCATCTGCTGCGGGGTTTCCATCAACTTTACGAAGTCCAACGGTTGGTCTGCTGGTCCCGCCTTAGCGGCCTCCTCCTCCTCCTCCTCCTCCTCCTCCTCCTCGTCGTCGTCATCCTCCTCCTCTTCTTCGGGTTCCGAAGAGTCCGAACCGAAGCATTCCTTCACTAGTTTTTTGCCTGCGGCTTTGGCCTTCTTCCCCTCCTGGGCCTGTGCGATGGCCCGCGTTTGCTGGCACTTCTTGCTCCTTTTCGTGCGGCCTTCGTCGTAGAGTGTGGGAGGCTTCCTTTTTTGGGTCTTCTCAACTTTCTTCTTGGCATATACTGCTGTTTTTGCCATTTTGATTGTAAAGAACTAACGAAGGTGACTGGGAAACAACTGCGTGTGCTGGGACCGCTTGTTTATGGGTCTAATTAGCTTTCCGTACGGTTTTCCATGCGATTATTTGCACACTCCCATCGATCGCCGCCGTGGCACGTTTTCCAGTAGGATGTCCCGGCCTGAGCATACCTGTAATACGATTTCCATCCCTGTGGTCAACGTATGGCATATCCAGTCTGAGATTGCCGTTGAGAATTCATAATTCGATGTCATGCGTGGAATCTGCGCGCGTCGTCGCTGTCGGGCCCAATGTGATTCGATTTTCGTTTGAAATCAGGTTCTTCCCGATTTTTTTTGAAGTTTCAGAAATAAAATCTCGACTAGCCAAAACAGCGCATACCGGCCGCAATTTTCGACATCGCAGATTTTCGATCGTTCTGCAGAACCAGCAGAAGATCCGATCGAACCTATGCGATCCCGATTTTTTTTGAAGTTCCAGAAATAAAATCTCTAATAGCCAAAATTGCGCATACAGGCCGCAATTATGTTTTTTTGCCCCCCTCGTCAGTGAACAAATGGTTTGTTTTCTTGGGGGTGATCGAACAGGCTCATTTTATTTGGGGGGTTTTTGGCGGCGGTAGGGGGTTTTCCATAGGGGTTTCCATAGGGATAGGCTCTGGATTTTCCATAGGGCACACCACTTTTTCCACAGGCTCCGGATTTTCCATAGGGTACATTGGTGATGTTTTTTAACCTGTTTCCAGGCCATTCCACAGGTATGGACGCCACTATCATAGGGATGATCTCTGTGGCATTCCTTAACAGTGTAATTCTGCATTTTCCATAGGCATTTTCCAAGTGCGGCGTGTTGCTGTTGTAGGGTCCAAAAAGGGCCTGTTTTACCCTGCCCTATTTTTCATTTTTTTGATTCCATCCCTATAAATTACCTATGGAATCCCGAAAATGGGGTGAGCCAACCTATGATCACCCTGTGGAAACGATTTCCATTGGGGCCTGTGGCAAATTTTCCAGAGCCATTCCATACGAGTTTCAGATAGGGGATTTAAAAGTGCCCTATGGAAAGGTTTTTGCCCTATGGAAAGCCAATGGAAATGCGTTCCCATAGGTTTTACATAGGGTTTTTCCATCCCTGTGTAATTATTTCCAACCCTACGGACGACACTAATATAGGGTTAACACCTCGACCGTTCATAGAATATCAACCCAATATCCCTATGGAAAATCCAAGTTATTTTCCCATAGGTTGTATAGGGTGGGCATCCCTATGGAACCAGAATACAGCATTCCTAACGTATGTCCACCCTATGTCCACCCTACGCGTTCATGGTATGGAAAGTATTGAACACCTTCCATAGGGATGTCATTGGGCGGACCGCCCTATGGAACACATCGTATTGTTTCCATGCCTATGCCCACCCTACGCCCACCCTATGGCCACCTCATGATCACCCTATGCCTAGCAAATGAAAAGTTAAAAAGGAAGCAACGGTTCCAAGTAGTCATGCGTGCTGGTATGGATGGTGTGTTGTGGGCCAGTATTAAACAACCACGGGGTCGACGTGCCACCATGTCCTTGCACCGTGTGCCGACTACAAGTTGAAAAACCTCTTCGAACGATACAACGACATACGAAGCTATACAAGAGATGGCAAGGAGCGGTATACATGGGGGAAAGTAGTAGTGAAGACGATACTTCAAGTGATGACGGGGGTGACCGTAATGGTGGTGATGGTGGTTCCCTTGGAGGTGATGATGACATGGAAGATGCCAATGCAGAAGCGGACGAAATTCTCCAGGATCATTTGAGAAAGCTGGAAGAACATTGTGCCCGTCTCCTAATTCCTGCTGCCAACGATGAGGATATGGATAACCATGAGGTACCCCTCTTTCTGTATTTCCCAAGGGTGAGCGTACGTATGCCAACAGGTGGGCATAGGTTGGGAAATCGTTGAACGTTTCCATAGGGTGGGAAAAGGCATTCCCAGAGGCGGGTATAGGTAGAGCACTGGGTAAGTATGCCTATGGAAAGCATTGGACGTTTCCAGTGGGTGGGCATAGGGCGAGCATAGGGCGGGCATAGGTTGGGAAAACATGGAATGTTTCCATAGGGTGGGCCTGAGCATTCCCAAGGGCGGGTATAGG